>OMLM01014293.1:41236-80266 GCA_900302695.1 Helostoma temminkii | reverse complement strand
TTTTACACTAGAAGAATCTCATGTTTTTTAAAGATTGTACTATTTTAGTGCCTTTTAATGTCACAAATTATTAAACATCCTTAAAAAAACCCAAAAGAATAAAAGATGATGGATTAAATTGTTCTACATGTATTGTATATTCCTGTAAAGAATATATCAGAAAAGTAGTCGTTCAGGAGGTTTCTCTGTACTGTAGTGATGGGCATATGCACATCAGTCAACTATTTGCTTTCTATTCATGTTGATTCTTTAAGCAAGAAGTTTTACTTTTTTGTTCTGTCATGTTCTTGTTTTTTTTATTTCACATATTATCAGGGTTATTAAGGCATATTAAGGCAGTTATTAGATGCAAACATGTTGGTCTGTAAGTGTGGTTGGTGGCACAAATAGAGGTATTCTTCCTGTCTATTGTGGTGTAATGCTCTGCTTGTACAGCCAGTCTAGTACTGTTGCAGGAAAAACTGATTTTCTTCATGAATGACCCACAACTTGCCACAAAATGTGACAGATGATGTCTGCTACATACAAGAATGTATCTAAATAAATGTTAATTAGGCTATTCATGTTTGTTTTTAATTGCTGTTTATAGATGGCATTATTTTATGTTATCACAGAAATCTAAGTTTATTTTGTCTTACTTTTCTACATTTTAGAGATGTTGTAATGGTGAAAATCTGTAATTCTTCCAAAGTTGGGCTGTAAAACCAGTGAGAATATATGAAAAATAATTTTTTTGCATCAACTTACTGTAAAATAACATTTTATTTCTTAAGTTGTTTGTTTTAAAATTTTAAATGTACCCCAACAGACCGGGCTGGTGATGAAATTTATATCTCAGGCACCATAGCAGAAAAGTCTGCCACCTTCATCTCACCTCTCCACTGTCCTCCTCCTCACCATCAGGGATGAATCAGGCAGATAAATAGAAGTAAAGTGGAGCTTGACAGACATCTAGACACAAAACAGCAATTTATATGTAACATGCACTAGGATGGACAATCATTTATTACAATTTTGTAGCAGTAATGTCTGTTTTGGTTTAGCAGTAGGCCAACACTTGTAAAGGGGACAGGCCACCTTGGATTAAAGACAAACTAAATGGAAAAAAAGATAAAGATATAGGAATATCTATCTATCTAAGACTTCTCAAGAGACATTAAGCAGATGTGACAAAAGAAGAATACAATGCAGAGAAGATTAAAATGTGGTGTCTGTCATTCTGTGCCTGAGGGGCCAGAACCCACCATTACCGATAAGTCTCATGAGGGGAAAATGGAGAAAAGGGAGAGATGATGTGATAAAAGGGAGAGTAGTGTAACATTTAATGAGTTTTGCATCATTTCCCTTGCTCCAAGGAAGGCAGACAGATTACACTACTTACAATACAGAACCAATGCATCAAGACAATCTGAAATGGGACAGTTTCACATAGAATGTAATGTGCATATTGTATAATGTAACTACAACTAGCCTAATGCACATGCTGTTAGACTATTGTGTTGTTAATGTTTAGCCACAATGTGTAAATGTCATTAACTAACTGACCTTAGAATGAGATGATTTTATCTATACTGTACTAATTTTATTAATAATAAATGGACTTGCTTTAATTTGCCACTGAACAGCACCTTTGGGATATCCATGACCTAGATGACCGAGAGTCTTCACAGTCCCACATGTTCCACTGTTTGTGTGTTCTGTTATACAGGATACATTACACTAAAGTAACGCATAATAAAACAAAAGCCTAATAACTGATTAAATAGAACTATTGTGTGTTATAATTGTGGCGGATATAAGACATAACCTGCAGATAATAAATGTTTCACATTAAAACTGTTCAGTTATTAATATTATCATTATTATTATTATGATTCACTGTAAGTTGTAAAACTACAGCAGAGTCTTTCCTAAGTCTGCATCTGGGCCTGAGCAAATAAAGCTGAATAGGCAGGATTTACACTTTGGACTGAACTTTGATGAACACCAAATTCATAAAAAAATACCTGTACCCCATTCTTTTTTTTGGCCAGCGAGGTGAGCACTCAGCTCGTGTTGAACAAATTTTTAATGTGAGGTGATTTATATACTTGGGCTGGCTAAGCAAATCTTGACAGGTTAAATGAAAGCTGCCCTCCCTGCCTTAGCAAAGTTGGCATTATACAAGGTACTTAAACAGATACTATAGAGCTGCAGAACTGTTATGTTTGCAGTTAGCAGCTGCCAGGAATGTGAAACTGTGTTGCTGTTGAAACAGTAGATATTTTGGCATTAAGTTAAGTAATTAGTTATGTGTTAGCAGTTTAATTTAATATATTGCATAAACACAGATACTTGTGATTGTTAAATTTACATGCTGAAAAATGATTATGGAAAAATATGGTTGCTCCTGCAGTCTCCTGCATTGTGGGTCAGGCACTAATTCCTACATACTTTAGCTGGAGGAAGTTCATTTATCAGTAGTAGAAAACTATGTTTTCAGGTGTGAATGTAGATTTTGATGAATGTAAATAGTTTTCAGAAGAGCAAGCATACTCAGTCAACTTCGACTTTCAGCCGAACTATATTATCCACTCTTATATAATGTGGCTGTAATATTCATTTCAGTTGTTTCAAGCAGTGCAAATATGAGCTGAAGTTTAATGCTTGTTGGTTGTGCATGACAAAACATGCTTTAACAGCTGGCTCATTCGATTTTCATCAAGCTTATTTTTGGTTTAGTTGTCTTCTCTTCTACTCTTTAATTTCCATTCTTTCTTGCAGGCTATATTTTGTCATCACTCAGAAAATGTTTTGTTATCTTGGTTGGTTGCAGGGGGATGATGTTTGATAGAGATGGGTTAAGTTTTCTCCTCAATACACACAATGTTCATCTGAACTCATCTACATACAGTCCAAACTGAAAGGAAATGGCTGTGCCAAAGTTTAAAAACCCAAACTCATTTACACGTTTCTATGGGTTTTTCAGTCTGTGCATTCTATTTCAGAAACAAACAACATATGGGTCAACAGTAGAACACTTGTTTTAGCAGTGTTACACTAGTTTAGATGTAAAATTTGTCATTTCCATTTGCCAGAAAGTCTACAGACTGCTGCTTTACATGTAATGCTAATTTATAATCTATAAATTGCACCATGTTTTCATAGGTTTCACACATATAATTTCTATATTTCTTTTCCACATTAATATTCTACACGTTTAGGAGAAAGTCATGCTTTTTAGGCTGAGTTTCAATCATGTGATATAATGAGAGAGAGAGAGAGAGAAAAAAAAACTCAAGACAAGAATCAAAACAAATCTGATTAAACTCACATTAGCAGAGGATTCACATCAATCAATGCAGACTTCCTGAGCAGACTCTGAAAGGCCATCCAATGCCCAAGGACTCTGGATGTATTTTTAGGTTGAGAGTAAATAATTAAATAACATGCTTCTTAAACTCTTGACCTTTTGTCAATGTCCATGTGTTTTCCGCTGACTTGCCACAGACAGTCAGTTGAATTCAATGACTGTGCTTATCCAAACATCCACCATGACATTTATATTTATAGCTGATTATATCAAACAATTGACAACATTTTTCAGTCATGACTGTGACAATGGCTTCCATGTAATGCAATTTGAAGTTTTACTTTTTTTGCAAAGTTTTTAAGGTTTAGATAGACACAAAAGAAATGCCAATGTAGCATACACAATGAGATCCAAACAAGTTGATTACTTTGATTTACGTTTCTTTCCCTTGAGGCTCATGCTAATGTTAAACAAAATGATACATACTGTACTTAAGCTAATGCCTATCCATTCATTAGAGAAAAGGCTATTCCAGTATAACTATTCCACTATAGAACATAATTCATATTCACACATACTATTAACATAGAGTATCTACATCATGTAACCTGCATATCTGTACAGTGAAACATCAGAGGAAAACTGATGCAAACATTATGAGAATAAATACGGCTTTCAAGATACCATCCACCTTTTCAGAGGAAACCAAAAAATGAAAATAAATCCAAAAACATAATAGAATATACATGCACATAATCTAGACATAAACAAAATCAGTTAAACAAACAATGCTCTTATACATAAATGGTCATTAAAAGTTATATATGTAAACATATCCCATTATCTGCCATCATCTGACACCCTAAAGTTCCTGTTTTTATAGTATATATAAATATATTTCATTCTCAACTTCATCCAAATCACATGTAATAGAATATTCTAACTTTTCCTCTTGCCAGTGAGCCACTGTTTCACTGCCTAAAGATGACAGAAACACTTTATCTATGGTAAATGTAATGACATTAAAACTTGGGATATGTTTCTTCCAGGTTGGGAAGGTTATCTCTAATAAATAGGCATTATCCAAAAAGTGCCCCAAGATGTGAATTAGTTCTGAATCCAAATACACACAGTTATATAAGAAGCTCATTACGCAGATACCTTTCTGCCAGACCAAATTGCAAGGCGGGAAGTTCCCAAAAAAATGCCACTCTACATTTAAACATGACAATAATTACACTTCTTGGCATGCATCAGTACATTATTAACAGTGTGCATGCATTATGTGTGACTTAACAATAGTAAAGGAGTGTGAAAGTACTTGCATTTAATCTCAATTATATTATGGCCTATAGGATCTACATGCACCTAGTAAGACAAATGATCATTGACTTTGTATTGCTCCTTATTTAGAGATTAAGTTGTCACTTGTTAGTGTATGTATTTGTCGAAGCTTTTATAGTGTATGAACTAACTGACATGTGGATGATGTCAGCAGTATGTATAGAGATTATTATGGGGTTGTCCAGTTCTTTTCCCATAGGTGCTGTGCTCTTTCCTTCTCTCAGATTGCACAGGGTATGAGGTAGTGGGCAGGTGTGTAGATGGTTTTAAGCCCTGTTCGTAAACACTGTTGACTTGGAGCTCTTCCCAGAAAAAGAGAGAGTTGCCACTTTGTACTGAAGGACTTTATTGTTCACTTGGGTAGTAACAGGGACACCTGGAGGGGATGGCTGGGGAGCAAGGGCCTCCTAGATCTGAGACCAGGTGGTGTTTTGTTATCAAATTTTTGTGCTAGTATAAGCTATTTTGTAGGTGTATGTCATACCATAATAGTTTAGGCCAAAGAAAGATGGAAGCTGCTTCCCAATCTTCTGATGTCAGAGGAGGGGGATGCAGAAGCTTGCCCAGGCTGGTGCTAGCAGCAGTTATCTATTTACCTTGACTGAGAATGTTGGGTAATGGAAGAAACACTTGTGGAATTCATTCACTGGAAAGTTTACCCACAGTGATGCTCTCAGACTTTGTATATTGGGGGCCAGTGCTAATAAAATAGTTATAGATGGAGCAATTCCACCAATTAGGATATTACTTTTAAAGCCCATTACAGCCTTTTGAGAATGCCAGTAGTAGGGTGCTGAATAGGAGCAGTGACCACTTACTTGACCGCATAGTGAGATGGATCTGCACAAATTCTGACCTTATCATGGAACAATTCTCAAACCCTTTACTTCTGCAAGGACAAGTGTCTGTGTGTCATGGTGATACTGAGATTACTTACACCAAGGGCTGTGTTTCTTGCAGGGTTAGAAGCTTGGACATCATAGACCTTTAAGCAGAAGTGCTGCTTCATTGGGTTTAAAGGAGTGAGCTGAGTTGGTTCAGACATTCCATCAGGATCCTTTCTTAAAGACTCCCTGTGGGGCTGGTATGACAACATCCAAGTGAGAGAAAGTCCCGGGAGCACACCCATAACATGATGGTGGGATTATTTATCTCGCCCATCTTGAATGCCTTGAGAACTTCCAGAAGGCCCTGAAAGAAGTGTCTGGGGAGACATTTTGTCTTACTCTGTTACTGCTGTGACCCATACCCAGCCAAGCATTTGAAAAATGATAGAAATAGAATATACTTTTAATAATCAAAATATCTAATAATATAGATTTTTTTTTTTATATGATTCATCTTTTTTCCAAACCCATTTTCAAATGTATATCAAAATTGGTTTATATTTGCAAGTTCATACCTGTATCTTTCTTCCCCCATCAGTGAATGACCTAGCTGTGTGCTTTCATGGGTGAGTCAGTGGGATCTGGGGGTGGGCAGCTAGTGGAGGAGCTATCTAAAGCATGCAACCATGGGCCTTCAGGCCTTAAGCCCTGTGGGGAGAGAGATCCAATTTTCTCAACTAGACAGGTCTTACACGGAAGCGACATTGCCTCAGGCAGCCCAGGCAAGGGTGATCACGTGGAAAGAGGTAGTGTCAAGGGCATTGGGGTCGAGAAGTGTGTAGACGTGACGGTGCAAACACACCAACATAACCGAGTTGGAGTTCACTGAAAGGGTTAGCTTGTTTTCACATTTAGATTTTTACGATTTTGATTTGTAGGACATAATTTATAGTAAACATTTTAATCACATTAATTACAATATTCATTGTATATGTCTATGTGATAAACAAAAATAACACTATTCAATTTGACCTCCATGTCACTCTGGAAAGGCTCCGCACCTTTATCCTTTGTTTCTATTCTGCTCTGTGAGTTTTAGGCTTATGTCTGACTCATGGTTTTGGTTTTCTTTGAATTCTGCACTCATTGTCTATTAGTTGAAGCCCAGACTAGCCCCCGCTAAGACAGCGCTCAGTGATTCATATTTTTGGAGGTAAGAGGCTGTTCACAGGCAGTTTCTAATATATGGTTAGCACCAGAGCATAATTTTTACACACCTTATGACAAATGCATGCAACATAATAACATTTAAATTGCCATGGCAGTGCTTCAGAAAATATCTCATAGGCTTTTCTGTGACCATACCCCAAGCCTGGACCTGACAGATCAGTTCGTATTCTGAGCTGATAGACCAGAAAAGACAGCTGCCGAAGGTGCTGTAAGACAAGCAGTAGACAGTTTGTGTGTTTGTGTGTTTGTGTGTATTTGATGAGGTATACACATATCTTTAGTGCCCCTTCTGTCACGACATGCATCATCCTCACATCATGTCAGTGTTTATATTCACATATGCTGTAAGGCTTATTACGCATTTGTGTTTTTGAACATCTCCATATGTTTTTGTCACTGAATATACAGATTATGTGAGTGAACATGTCAAGGTGGCTGAAAACATATCTGTTAAAATGTAAACCTTAAGGCTTAAAGGCTGGATGGTACATCATGTCAATAGTTTGCTAATGTTTCCATATATACAATCTTATAAATAATACTAATGTGTTTAGTAAGAGTAGAATACAGTATGTATGCAACAGGGAACTTTGTACATGTTGGCAATGGTATAACAGTATGTTAGTCATGTAATGTCATGTCATGTAACCCCAAATGTAAGCAGCTCTAGAAGTACAACACGTCATGTTTTTTTTCTTTCGTAAGTCTGGCTGGTGTTTATAAAACCCCATCGGTTGAAGATAGATTATTATGGAAATAATCATGGTTATGGTTAGTACCAATAGATGGCAACTGAGACACTTGGCTTAATGGGAAAGCAACTCCTTCAACAGTTATCTGTACTTTAACACATGGTGATGTACACTAACAAATGTTCAGGGTTGCTTAGAAATGTCCTTTTTTTCATGAAAGCATATGTTTTCAGCTGTGCTGCTGGGGTGTTGACACTTATACGAAATAACCATATGGCTACAAGAGCACTCCGCAAGAGTTTTCTATTAGGCTTTTAGATTAATAATCTTGTTTGGGGGATATGTGCATTATACCAATGTGTCACTCCTGTCTGTCCTGTCTGCACTTTTCTTCAATCCTATCAAAGCTCACAACCACAGTTCGTCTTGAAACCAAACTCTGAGACAGCACTAGAAATTGTATTGGCTGGACTTGGGGGGTTTTAATTATGTCCGATAGATACTCAATTCTGAGAAAAGAGAGACCTGGTGATTCCCTCTGTCGTATTCTTTACTGACAAACATCAATAAAACATGAATGGCATGGACACAAAACGTGAAAAACTAAATTTGAAACCAGAACAGGTGGCTGCCCCACAGGGAGACTGAAAGCTACTGTGTCTGAGCTGCAGTAAAATGTGGACAATTTGAAATCACAAGGAAAACTCATAAATGTTTTATTATAGCTATGAAACACAATTTTACAGAGAAAGCAAAGTAGTTTCTAAATAAAGAATGTCTAAACTTTGCTTGGGTATTTTAATCAACATCAGCCAGGCTGTACTCTTATCTGCAGAGTAACCCAAAGCAACACAGTGTCCTAATTTCACAGATTTAGTTACAGTAAAGAAGTCAGTCAGCGTGAGAGATTAGAGATTTAAACATCTTTACACCTGCAGCTTTCCCTCCCTCCAGGGCCAGCATGCTAATAAGGACCAGAGTTGATGCACTGGATCCATGAGGGAATAGGAAAGTAGGATTTTTCACAACAAAGGAAATCAAATGAGTTTCCCAGTACATGTCTGCTAATATTTTAAAGTGGCAGTATCTAACATTATAAATTACTGCCTACAGGGCTGTTGTAGGTCACAATGGCACTTCAGAACTTCTTTATAGCCTTATGTCTTTTTTTGATGTCTATTTAATAACTGCATGAATGAACTGCCTCTCACCATCAAACACTGTTCTGAAGTTTTGATGTGCCTGTTTCAGATAAAGGCTGCATTTTATTCCTTTTTAGGTCAAATCCAGCACTCAAATACAGCGCTGGGTTTGAATCCATAACTCGGCCAGGTGCCTTTCTGTGTGGAGTCTGTTCTCTCCATGTCTGTGTGGGTTTTCTCCAGATACCCCTGCTTCCTCCTACAGTCCAAAGACATACAGTTAGGTTAATTGGTGACTTTGAGTTGCCCGCTGGTGTGACTGTGAGTGTGAATGATTGTCTGTCTCTATATGTGAAACCTGTGATAGACTGATGACCTGTCAAGGGTGTACTCTGCCTCTCGCATATTGACATCTGGGACTGGCTTCATGAGGCTCCACTTCGCCACCCTTTAGAGTAAAAGCAATTTAGATAATGGGTGGATGATACACATCATCATTTGAATATCACACAGAAGATTCTGATAACTATCGCTTACTTGTTACAGAACACAAATATGTGATAATTGTTGACACAACTGTCAGTGCCAACTGTTGCTGCAAATTTCTTACTATACAACAATCATTTGTAGATGTCTGTGACGGTTCACAGTCATCCAGGTTCTTCCAGATTCTGTTCAGTAGCAAGAGTCCAAACACTGTTCAGAAACAAGTCCAGGTGCTACTGAACAAAATCATTTGTAGAGTGGGGTAAATAACCAAAAAATCTCTTGTGTACAATTGGTCTGACCTATTTAGACTGGGCCAAAGGTGTCTTTGTTGAAAAAACACTGCCTGGAGAGAACCCACACAAACTCCACACAGAAAGACCCTGGCTGACCCTGGGAATCAAAGCCAGGACCTTCTTGCTGTGAGGTGACAGTGCTAACCACTGCACCACCGTGCCGCCCTCAGGTTCATCATATCTTTGCATTTTCATCAGGCACATAAATGACTGGGTATTGATTCTGTGAAGCCATGCATATGCAGATTAAGGTAATGTCACCTGCTTCCACAAACTGATCAACACTCAGATATGCATGCACACACATACTGTTTTGTCTACTTGTGGTCCTAGCTATCTTAGTAAAAAACTAAACACTTTAAAATGGTAACACTAACAGCTTCAAGCTTTGAACTAGACCAGTCCATCTTTAAACTCCAGTCTTGAAGTTAATCCAGCAGCCATGAACTGTTTGCCAGGAGGAAAATTTGGACTGGACTGCTTTGAGGCTGGATCTTGCCATGAAGGATAATGTAAAAAAAGCAGGGGGTCCACTGCAAACCCACTTGATGTATGTCTGGCTTCACCCAGGCACCAGATAAATGTATAAAAATGACTAAAAAGTGGATTTACATACATAACAGGAGACCTTTAGGTAGAGAAGGCTTTTTGAGCTCACCAAAAAACAGCTAATCATCTAAAAGTTTACATTTTTGATAACAACTCTACTCAAAAATATGCAAAGAAGTGTGATGTAGAAAGGTGTAATGCAGTAATCTGTATGTATTGTACATTCCTCACACTTTTGAAAGGCTGTTTGGGGAAAAAAGGGTGTACAGTCTTATGACTGCTGGAAACAGTGTGATGCTGCAACAAGTTACGCCTTGGAGGGTGACAAAGGTGATAACTTAAGAAGGTGTGGGTAAGATTCTGCTCAGGATATAGTTCTTGTTCTCACCTCTGCTGCTGCTGTCTGCAAGGTGCCAAGTGCAGCTCAGCAACAGATACAGAGATTTCCAGAGTAGCCAACCAGTACAGATTGAACACATGACCTACTGCCTTCGGTCGACAGTAAAGGCGACTGGTTAAATCCATCATGAACTATTAGTAATATTAATAACAACAAGAAAGAGAGAAGGGAACGAACCAGTAGCGATCATTCTCTCAGCTTGAAAAATGCCAGCGTGTCACTTGGTGCTGTATAGCACCATTACCCAGCAACTGGTTATGCATGATTGATTATAACGTCATCACGTGCATTTTTCTTACTTGTCTTGTTGTCCTTATCGCAGCGTCTCTCTGTGAATCTATTTTAAGAAGTATAAAAAGCTTGTTGTGTGCTCACATAAATTATGCTAAGCCCATCAAATTTGCCAGGTGAGAGGTTGCATTTGATGCTGTTGCTAGTGGAGTATGTTTGCAGATTTATCCTGAAGACTTTAGATGGCTTGTACAAGCCCTTGTATTTTAGCTGTTGGATATTTTTTGCAAGGGCCTAAATGTAAATCTTATGCTTTAAAATTGAACACTTTCAGATGCCATTTCTAGACTACAGGACACATTTGTGATATTTGATAGTAGATTAATCAGCTGTAATATGTCAGATTTTTGTATGTACATTTGAATTTTATTGCTATCAAATATTTTATACACAAAAGAAAAAGCATGTGATTTGAGCTTTAAAAATTATGATGATTTTACAATATATGTTTAGACTTCATAATAGCACCTGATATAGATGTTGTACAACTATTTTTTCTATTATTTAAATTATTATGAATGTGTAAATCAAACCTAAACTTCAAAACATTTCCAAAGCTTCAGGAAGGTCGGATTAATATTAATGAGTAACTGAGGGACTACGGGAAGCCCAGAATGTGCAGCTCCAAGCATCAGGGGTCATTGAACTTAAGGTGCCCATAAAGCCTGTGCTTTATGGAGCTTTCAATTCGTGGTCAATGTACCTTGTCTACAAAAAGACACTGTGCAAGGTTGTCATGTGTTGGATCCCAGCTTATAGACTAAAAAAAGACAGTATATAGAAGTGCTGAGATTCTTAGTTTCAAATGCATTACATTTGTAATGCACTTTGACAAAACATCAACCACTGCACACAGATAATGGCATTTTAAAGGCACAAGGACTTTCATTGTGTTTGTTTTTCTTTACTTACAGTCACCATAGGCTCAGAATAAAAGACCTTTACCTGAAAACACTACAACAATTCTTTTGAACTTAGAACACCTACATGTGGTATATAGAGATGCATTTAAGTATTAACATATTCCTGAAATGCTACATGTGGTGAAATATGGTAAAACATATGGTAAAATACAATTTGTCCAACAATATGTCCCACATAATACATATAAATACTAATTTAGTTATTATCAATAATCACATATATAAGTTAATTTATAAGAAATATTTCAGTTTTTTCAGTTCAGGTTAAGACACCCCAAAAAAAATATTTAAATGGAAATATCTATTGCAATATAATAAATATAGTGTCACACTCCTAATCAGTGCAAAAAATGTAAGTCAAATATGAGGAAGAGAATGCAGGCAGTTGGAAAGAATAAAGCTGAATCACAGTTTAAAATCTATAAATGCCACAGGTCTCCACAGGCATTACTGTCTCTGCTAATTATTGAACTGAAAAAAAATCTAATCTTATTTGTATTCTATTTAACCTCAAACTTAATGTTTCTGTTTGACCTTTTAAAGAGATATTAAACAATATTATTAGATTAGGGGATAGATAGTGGGGCTGTGATTTTACAGTGGATGGTCAAATTACAGTCATTCATTAAGATGATGTTAAAATTGAATGCTAGTTTAGTGTGTTTGTGTGTGTGTTTGTACGCATGCATACTCATTAGTAATATTGCATTTAGGATGCTTTTTATTATTTTATAATTTTAGGATGCTTTTTAGCATTTGCCTGAGATGATTGTGGATTGGAGTATCTTGACAGTAAGTCCTGGCAATTAATCCCTATTTAAATAGAGCATCTTGGCTAAAAGAAGAAGTTATGCAACCATCCCTCTGTTACCCTGCTCACACTGTTACTGAGCTCAAGCAGATTACATTTGAGTTGTTAATGAGGGGTGAAAGGAAGAAGCATGCACGCGCAGTTAAAAACCTCAGAAAAATATCAGCACAAAATAAAATCACATGGATTATACATTTATAGTCGTACCCACATCCTTCATAGCACAGAGGCCTAGTCTAAATGAATGTGAAAGGTCAAATTATTTTATGGCTGACATTTTACAACGTTCTTCATTGATTAAACAGTTCAAAAGTCATTAAATGTCATCTCTAATGAAGTCTGTAGTATATTGGTGTAAGAGGGTGACATCTTCAGTATTATGACCTTTTAAACGTTGCTTTTAAAAGAGGTTACTATTATAGACAGTATAGAAGTCTCTTTTTAAAGGCAAAATCATACAGCTACAACATCTCTTGTTATGTTACTCACTGAAATACTTGGAAATTAAACATTTCAACCCTAGACTATTTTCAAGAGATATTACTGTTTTACTTTTGTGACTTTCACAAAAATGTGCAAAAATACTTTTTCCTGCAAATATATATTTTCTTTAGGTGCTGATACTTGTAACAACAATCATATATCTAGTCCAGTCAAGTTAAAACCAGTCACTTAGGCAATCCTGTATTCTCAGACACTTCTGGTATAACTCTTTAATATACTTAATAGCTATCTAGAACAGTTAAATACCAGCTTCAGACATCAGCTGGCCTCAGCAGACTTCAGTCAACTTCAACATATTTCCTATGGTTCTAGTTTGGGAAGTGGTACAAGCATAGAAATGGTTTCAACCGCCCTCCCTTTTGGTTTTCACACTCTTACATAATTATTAACTGATATTAAATAATGTCTCTGCTTCTAGTTAAAAAAAACAACTATTAAGGTAATAGTCTTGGTTGACATCATCCTTATTTGATATCATCTAAACTGGAAAACAATTCCAAGTGGAGGAGTTTTCGAGCTAGAAACAGAAGTGAGACAGAAGTATAATAGCATTGATATACAAATAGTCCTAACACTACAAGTAACATATGAAGCATAATGAAAATGGAAGTCAATATTTAATTCTGAGCTCTGTTTTTCCCTTTTTAATTTTCCCTTTAAATTTGATGAGCTGCTCTATGCTTCTATGGTCTCCTTAGAAAGCATACCCACTGCAAGCTCTTGTGCTTGTGCTCATACGGTATGTTACTTGCTTTGTTGTAGGGCAATGTGTCTAAACTGGTGAGGAAAAAATAATTATTTTATTTCATATAGTGTCAGACACGGTAATTAGCAAGATGACAGCGTTGCTGGCTTCAAACTCTGCAAGTTGGAAAACAGATTTGTAAATCATGAAAACACTGTAAGATATTAATTCCTATAACAGCTATCATCTACTGTAGGAGAAATCAAACAAACAAAATAAACATGAGTATCTGGCAATGGAGCTTACAGTTTTTATAACATATATTCATGGAGTTTTGTTTAATTAAACAACTAAATATATGGGAGCGAATATATTTATATTCTTTAAATTGTATTGTGCAGAGTGATGAGCACACAGGTGAAGTTCTAAACAGTGAGCCATGTACAGATTGTATATTCATGGAGATCTACCCGCACTCCCAACTCTGCACTCAGGAGCTTGTACCTCAGCTGATGAAAGGGCTAGCAGTGACAGCACAGTGCTGTGGTACACTGCGGATGGTTGTATAATAATCAGAGGGATACACTGGCTGTCTCTTCAGCTGCCACCATGCCCAGTGGTGGGAGAGGTGCCAGCACAGGGGTCCATCAGCCAACTGCTGTTCTGTTTCAAGTGCACTTTCCTGGAAGGAAGAGGCTCACTGGACAGGACTAGAACAGGCTGTGCTATTCCTATATTCTGCCCTGTTAAATGAAAATATGCTTCTGGTGGAGTTATGTCATGCTTAAACTAATGTCTGTAGCCTTTCCTAAAATAGGTTAATACTAAAATTACTTGTTGTATCACATCCTGTAACCCAGGGACATATAGTTTGCAGGAAAGTAACACAAATCAAAATCTTTGGTGGGTGTAAGGATGCTTCAGAAAATATTTAAAATTGGCGTTTCTTTAAGGTAACTGACAAGTGCTGAATTAGTCAGGACCATAAAATTGTTCTTCTACAAGGAGAAAATTTATCTTTTCTGGACAATTTGCAGAAGTATTAACATGTCTTACCATGACAATTATAATTTCTAATTTGTAACTAAGCTGCCTCCTTGACAGTTTATAAAATGATGATCAGATTGAATTTATATTTACTGAACTTTAATTACATGTAGCAAGACTGAGAGTTCGGGCATCCTTGTTAATCTTAGTGTCTATACTTGGTGCATTATTTACATTCTGATCGATCTGATTTAATCACTCAATTTATTGCCATTGTTCATAGCATATATTATTTGCCTGATATGAACTTAAAAGAATGCTAAATGATAATAATAAAAAGGAAATATTGATTGTCCAGCCATCCATCCATTTTTTGAACTGCTTAGTCTTAGTGGGGGTCACAGGCGTGCTGGAGCCTATCCCAGTTGTCATATGAGCGAGAGGCACCCCTGGACAGGTCACCAGTCGATCGCAGGGCTACATATAGACAAACAACCATTCACACTCTCACTCACACCTACGGGCAATTTAGAGTCCCCAGTAAACCTGACTGCATGACTTTAAGCTGTGGGAGGAAGCTGGAGTGCCTGGAGAGAACCCACGCAAACACTGGGAGAACATGCAAACTCCACACAGAAAGACCCTGGCTGACCCCAGGAATCGAATCCAGGACCTTCTTGCTGTGAGGCGACAGTAAGTATTGATTGTTTATTTTCCAATTCATTGTGATGGCATACAGGGCCAGAGATTAGTAATATCTGAACACTAGTTGTTGACAAAAGGACCACATTTCTCAATTTAATTGAATAATGACACCATTCTGTGGCAATATAAAATATTGTTGAAATATCATCAGTACATCTAATACTGTTAATGATAATTAACAAAATACACATTGGTAAATGCAACCATTTTATTGTAAAATTCCACAGCTATGTGCAATTCCCTTATGAAAAGGATTTTTTCCAGTACATATATAGTATATTATGCAGACCCTAACTGAACTGATAGGTGGCCCTTTTATACAATACTCAAATATACACAGGTGGCAAACAACTAACATACTGTAAGTATGAGAATCATATGAAATTTATTTTGAATACCTTTTACTGAGCTCTGTAATTCCAATGCGTAGTATTTTGTTTTTTGTAGTTTGACAAAATACATAACAATAGAAAATATCTACATGTGCTGTTCACATATGTCTCATCTGTGGGTCCCAAAATAAATAAAATCACTTTGTCAAAAATAAGTCAAATGCAGTAAAAGTCCATGTCAACCAAACAAAGCTAGAATTAGTCCAGTTCTTCCAAACGTCCATGTTTGACTGATTCAACATGCGCACTACACTTCAGTACCATCCATACAACCTGTACACCTTTGCATTAGCAGTAGGGTGCACAATATATGATAAGTAACAAACAAGGTTTTGCAATCATGGAAAATAAATAAGTAAAACAACAGTAAAGCATGTTTTTTTTCTTCACCACTGTTCGAACACAAGACATGCATCATTAACTGTATGATGTGTTTGTCAGTAAGTCAGATACTCTGCATCAGTTCACCCTGATATGATAAGTCTGGTCTGCATTTAAACAATTGTTTGCTTTTGGTTATGTACTATACATGAAAAAAAAAAGTAATGACTACAAACATTCCCAGAACATGTTTGTGGGAACAACAATGTGGCAAACATTTTGTGTAAAATGTTTTCTACAAGAAAACACAGGTTTAGCAGATGCTTTTCCTCCAGATAACACTGGACTGTGAATAAGTGAATTGACAACTGATAGTTTCATATTGTCTATTGCGTGTGTGTCGACACTTTGTATGCTATCACTCTGTTACACTTTGAACTACTGGACACTGATATAGTGCACATATAAGCATGTGCACACTGTGTCGTGGCAGCTTTGAAACACAAGATGACTACTATTACATACAGAGTGGAGAAAAAAAATCTCTGGGATAATCTGGTAAATGCATATGTTAGTATCATCACTGATGCTTTATTCATGATGGTAAACAGACCAACAACATCTCATGTGGTGGTGGAGTATGTGGAAATAATTATAATCACTTAGACAAGCAAATAGTTTTGTTCTGGTGGTTCAGGAACAGTTTTTTGTGTTTTTTTCCCCTGAAAATATTTAAGTCTAACTACTCAGATGCTGCACAACAGGTAATGTTGCAACTCACTAATTCGACAGATATAACAGTTTGACAGGCCTTTGTGAGAGTAGTGTACATTGACCACAACATAGAAAACACAAGATAAATAAGCTTAAGCTCCATTGACACATTAAACAAAAATGTATCATTGATATAAATGACAGCATTTTCTGTTTCTTTTCAGGGGCTATATGAACATAAAATACAATTTCATCCAATAAAGTATATAAATACAATTCAGTGAATAAATAAATAAATAAATAAATAAATACCCCATTACCCCCAAGTATTCTACATGGTCAGTCCAGCATAATACGATAATCTAACAAATTAAATGATATACTGTAACAAGGCTGAAATTACAAAATATATTCCCTTTTACAAAATCTCAAGGGCTTGACAAGTATTTTCTTCCATGTGTTATTTATGCATATAAACAATGTGATTTACATCCATTTCTAATGGGTTTTTAAATCAGATTGAACCATTGTCTCATTTGTTGCATATTTGTGTCCATCAAACAATCTGTAAGGGGTTGTAATTCATGTGCATCTTACCATATGCAACATTTTAAGGTTCAGATGCTTGTAAATAAAGATGTTATGCCAAAGAATACATTTCCTCACTATTTGTATTGTCAGTGTTTGCAAAAAGACAGGAAGTGAGATGCCTAATAAGGCTTACACATCTGTTTAGATTTTGCCTTTTTTCCCATATTCAAAAGAATAAAACATAATGAACTATTCTACTGCAGACATTTTAAAATGCCCTACAGCTGTTTGAACTGACATCAGGGTTCAAGTGTAGACTAGTTGGAATTTCTCTGTTTGAAGGCAAAGTCTCACCCTCTGGTTACACAGCTACAGTTATCACTGCTGTGTAGAGGATGAAAAATATTAGTTTTTATAAGAAAATCTAACTTCTTGTACAGTTTCTCTTCAAAATACAACAGCAATGTGTCATTAAGTAAATGCATGCTTTTAACAACAAATGGAGAAGAGGATGAGTCAGTGTTGCCTATATAGTAAGCTAAATGAAGAAAATCATTTAAGCTGGTTGTCTGACTGAAATTCTGGGCTGATCCTCTGATTTGTATGCAAAAATAATTCCCCAACTTAAAAGCATAAACTGGGCACATTTTTATTATTTAATTTTTCAGTTTTCCTATAAAAAAAAGGAGAATTAAATCCTGAATGATAATTGACAGTGCTCATTTTCTGTTTTTTGTTTGTTTGCTTCCATAGCTAACAATAGAAGAGCATAAAACATGTTGATTTTTGGCCTGGAAGGTGCATGCAATAAATGTAAACCAATATGTAATAGTAAAATATATACAGTGCCTGTACAGTAGAGCATTGCTCTTAAACATTTCTTCATTCATGACCACACAAAATGCAATGTTTGTGCTAATACATTAGCTAAACAACTTAAAAGTAGCATTATTGACTCTCAGTGTCACTGTCAACCATATTAAAGTGCTTCAGCTTTTGTGTTTTAGTATGTAAATAAAATAAATAATGAAACACAGATAATGCAATTTAAATTTTTCTGATGGTTGCTTGATGTGAAGCAATGTGAAAGTGATTTACTATTAACCTACTCTTTTTTTTTTTTATTGTACAGGGAATGTAGTTGTCTAAAAAAGCAACTGACAAATGATTCAACTGAGAAGAAATGAAAGGAAATACAAATTGTAAAAATGAAAACACAAACAAAGCAAAACTCTTGTTAAACCGCTCACACAATCAATGTTTTCACGACACATCTACAAATCTCTTGATGCCAGTATAATGTAATGCTACAACATTTGCAATATGTTATCAGATAAATAAAGTGAAGATTAAAATTAAGAATTTAAAGGAAATGCTTTAAATCAAATTATGGAGTGTTTCAGTGGGTGCCTTCTTTCAAATGTCCCTTGCTGGCACGAGCATATGTAGGATGCAATGAACTGTATGATAAGGCTGGATACACACCAGGGCCTAGAGATAGAGATAGGAGACCCAGTAGACCAGGTTGAAGAGACCAAATGCAGTGGGAAAGAAGATGCGTGCATATGAGTCTATCTTGGCGATGCGAATGTGCAACCTGCCGTGCCGCCAGGCTCCAGATCGGCAGTCTTCAAAACAGCAGAAGAAGCTGGTGCAGTCCTTCCCGTCCAGACACTCGTAGCCGTACTCCTCGTCTCGCTCCTGCATGTGTGTGGCGTTGTTCATCTGAATGGCTGTGGCCGAGCGTGGACGGATGTCTACCGTGGGTGTCTGCTTTTAACAGGACAAAATGACAGTTAGCCACCAGAGCCTCGAAGTGACATAATCAAGATCTCACTGGCCTAACAGGGGACCTCATTTGAGCTGCCAGTTTCTGTCATCAGTCAGCAAAATGTCATTTACACCTTTAATTTGCCAGTGGACCCTTTTAAGGTCAGGAAAATAAAAGTAGACTCACCTGTGGTTTTAATTAGCAAGGCTTATAGTGACAAATGGTCGGTCCCTTTGAAACAAATTACACCTTTGGGCTGGGGTTTAAGTGGCAACTGAGGCAGTCATATTTTTATTACAGTAGTCTGTATTGCTTTATTTACTAGCTATATGAAACTACTGCCCGGCAATGCCCTTCTATTTTCATTCTGCTGTGCAGTATTTAAATATGCACTGAAGCTGCGGTAGATGCCTGTGCATCACATTTAAAAAAATATTTTTTAATGTCCAGTGATCACTTTTCTGAAAGTGATCACTGGAGGCTTATGCTGGGGCTTATGATGCATCATAAAGCTAAGCTTAGGGAGGCGCTTGTGCTGGCACATGTGCAACACACAGCTCCGTACTTCTCCAGCCATTCCTCCTGTCACTAAATGGGTTAAAAACCACTCTTTTTTTAAAAAATCTGTACTGTCCACAGAAGGGCACATGGCTTTCATTTGTAAAGATTCCTAAAATAGGACAGTAACATTTATGGCCTTGCCATTCTAAAGGAAGACAATTAGCATTCAAATAGACCTTTTTCATCATCTTTTTATCTCAGAATGCCACGCCACCTTTGCACAAATTGGAATTCTGGCTGTTTGGCAGATTAAATGCTCCCCCTCTTGACCTTGCTGATAAACTAACACGTCAAGCTCACAATTTTTAGACACAGTGAGGTGAGCATATTAAGTTAGCATACACAGTACCAGCAGTAACTGTCATTTGGTTTGCTCTTTATAACACAGGGGCAATAATTGAGAAATGACTGCGCTACATTGTGAGAATATGAGGCACATTTACAAAAACAATTTCTTCTTTTTTTAAACTGAAACAAACATCAGAATATCATAAATATTTCTTAAACACTCCCTTTTTATGTATCTACAAGGCATGCGTTCTGCAAAAAAAAAAAAAAAGGTTGTTGCAGTTTTAGTTTGAACACATCGGCTGTAAGCATGCAATCTTAAACAAACTTAAAATATTGAAACTTGTTTAACTGTATCACCTATAACATATTATCTTGCCTAACACTAGTGCACAAACCTGCAGTCCCTTTGAAAACGATACATAACCACAAACAAAACAACATACGAGTTAGTTTAAGCGTCAGTGTCCTTCTTAATGGACAGTATGTTGAATTAAAGGGGGGATCAGCAGAACAGGTTATGACTCAGTTCTCAAAGGGGATTGGTTGCACTGGAGGAAGCGCAGCGGAAGCTCAAGCAGAAGGAGCATTAACAGCATCCCGCCGCATGGCCTGGTTAAGCTGTTGTGCTGAATCAGTGTTAGCAGAAAGAAAAAGAAACAACACAATGACGTTGGCAACTTTAACTGACTGAAAGTAGACAACCTCTCAGAGAAAAACAAATGGAAACGCTCAGGATCATCAGTGGAGAATCTCTTGGTTATTTGGTAAAAGTTGAATATTTGATGTTAGCGTTTCCATACCATAGGCAGATTTTTCAGCAATATGTATAATGCATGCCTAAGTGAAAATCTAACTTATCCCTCTTATTAAAATATTGATGTGGACCTCTATATGGAAAAGCTGATTATTTTATCTTGGCTCATACGTTAAATTTAGATTGTTTCTAGTTACCACCCACTCTGGATGCTTTTTGGGTGTTTAAAGATTATCGTGTTAATCTTTTGAGTGGACCTCCAACTCTAATTACACTTAACACAGTGCAGGGGTTGTCTGTTTCAGTCCGTTAAGGCTCTGCTGACTCTGTAGGGAGTGTCAGGTTGAAAAGCCCAACAAACACACAGATATAGATTTACTGGCAGGAGTGGGAAAGACGAGGAAGCGATTGCAGCAGCTGCTAGTTCACTGTGGCTACAACGACAACAACAACAACAGCAACAACAGCAACAACAACGAAGAGTGAAACAGGACAGAGGGAGCCAGAATGAGTCCACACTCAGCCTGGACTGTTACATTCCTCTGACATGGGATGTGTGGGATGCTTATTTGAATTTTAAAAACTGTGTACGTCTGGCTGGCTGCCTCCGCACTGTGCACTGCAGAGGGCCCCCACTTTTTAAAATGTTGTCTTTGATACCTATTTAGTAACTGAGGAGGAGTACGGTAAGAATACAGGTAAATAAAGAGGGAACAGAGAGGTGCATATCTGCTGTAGAGCAGACAGAAAAGCAGTGAGGTGCTGGGGGCTCAAAGAGCCAAAATGCAGCAGACACATGCAGTCAGACACAGGCAATATACCTTTGAGGAAAAGAGCCGGAGGAGCTTTTGTCCAGACAGGAAACAAAGTATATGTAGAAAAACAAAGAATACATGTAAACAGAGAACAGAAACATCAATAAAAGGAAAATAGGAAAATGAACACAAACACAAAGATAATGTGTGGAAATTACAAATACTGTACTATTTATCCTAAAATGGAAAAAGAGGATATATACTGTTGAGAGACAAACATGTTACGGACACACTCATGGGGGAGATGCAAGGTGGAATATACTGTATGTATCACACATGCTTCTTACACCCGCATCATCTTAAGAAATAGACATATTACTGCAAAACTAAAAAGATTAAGTACACACATTGTATAATTCACATTCTCCCTGTTACGGTGACATTGTTTTATATCATGTTAGATCATGTTTTTTAGTCATCGAACAATAACTAAATCACTGTATGCTTTTATATCAAAATTTATACCAATGACGTAATCCAAATGTCCTTTCATTGAATGACTGCACATTTCTTGTGCACCTGAGTCATCCTCTTGGTGACACAACATAACATGAAAGCATTAACAGTCCTGTATGTACTGTGACACAGTGACTGTAGGAGTTCATACAACATACGGAGACGGGAAAGAACATGCAGCACTAGCAAGGCTTGGCCAGAAAATTTTTTTTTTTTGATATTTAAGCCCATTTTAAAAATAATGCCACAGCCAAAAAGATGGGTTTGTAGTACTGTCAAGAGAGATGAGCGATAGCTACAGAATTGTTGAAGAATACCACAAACCTGCAGGTACTTCAATGGACGCCATAACGAAATTGGACGGTTAAGGTACAGTAGTTAAAATCAGTGTAACATTGTGTATTGGTGTTTTGCCAGCTATTAAACATACTTCAGCATGGATAACTTCATGTTATCAAACACATTTTTTTTTTGCCTAAATCTTATCTGCAAACAATTCGCTGAAGTTTGACAGAAATGCCCATCTGTGGTCTTGGTTTAAATTAGGCTAAAACGTTTCCTTCAAGTTGCCTAAAAATGGACTAAGGTAAAAAGGGTCAGATTGACTACATATGACACAGAAATTCGGAATTTTGATCTGAGGATCTAATAGAATAATTCACAAAATGAACACTGCACAGTACTGCAACAGCTTACAAGTGGTAACAGAAACGCTTGAAGTTCTGTATACTTCCTTGATTTCCTATTATGTGTATGTTCTTTCAGTAGTGTATAAACACTGTCAGGGACCTCCCTTTCGTGCATACTCCCTCCTTTTTTCATTTTGGCAAGTCATGCAGAGAACCTAGAAAAGCCCCTCTGAGATGGCAAACCTTCCGCTTCATTATTCATTTATTCATCTACGAGACAGTTAGACCATGTGCAAAACCTTAGTCACAGAGCCTGAAACTAGAGTGCCCCACTTTCCCTTAAGTTCCAGTTCAATACTCATCTTCATCCAAGCACATTTTACTTAGAAGTTTAAGAATTTATGTCTTTCAAGTCTTGTGAAACCAGTTCAAAACATGCCACAGCTTAAAATGGGAATCCAGGTACCTACAGTATTTCTTATCTTTTACAAAATAACAAAGACATGCATAAGAACAAAATATTTCCACTAGGAAAACTTTCTTCATTAAAAGTTTTCGCAACCATAGGCCATCTCTAGCTGATGAGGGAGAAGAAGTGCTAGTCTTGCAGTTGAGGGTAAACGTACTCGGCTGTGTAAGTGCTCATATGTTTGGGCCTTCCACCGAGCTGCTGTAATCTCCTGAGGGATTTAAGGCTCACACAAGGCCAACTCTTCTGTCATGTGACATTGGTCTAAATTACAACTGTAACAGATGTGTGATGGGTTAGGAAAAGGTTCAGGCTGCATGCTGCGTTTATTGAATAATTTGAGGTGATGGCCCTTGGGAAGATGCTCCCTTAGTGACACTAGGCAGTGTATAGCTGTTTACTGAGGCTAATCCCAGGGGAAGGGTCAGCGAGTGCACTCAAGTGATAAAAGATCCTGTGAACACTGAAGATACAACACACTCTCACATGCTTCATATATCAAAGTCATACTATCTCTGGCTATTTGGTACATTGAGAAAACCTTCTTGTTCATAAATGTAGACCTCAAACAATTATACAAAATGTTCAGTTAGTCTCAGAAAGACACTCACCGGGTTTTTCTTCTTCTTGTCCTTTTTGGCACTCGGCTTTCTATTGCTGACAAAGTAGTGCAGTGTTCCATACTCTATAAGAGCAGCGAAGACGAAGATGAAGCAGACGGACACAAACAGGTCCATGGCAGTTACGTAAGAAACTTTTGGAAGGGATTTCCTGGCAATAGTACTCAGCGTGGTCATGGTCAGCACAGTAGTGATGCCTGGAAGAGGTTGGATAAAACAAGGAAAATTAGATCTGTTCCAAATCAAGACAAAATGTGCATGGAGCACAATTATACATGTGTCATTTTGTCATTTCTTTATCATAAGCATTTGTTTGTTACATTTCATATTATAAAGACTATGCCCCCTAGAAGATCATTTATTTTTAGTTGGTAACTTGTCAGCTTGTACAAGATGTATTAAAAAAGGAAACATACCATTAGTTAGAACATTAACACAGGCAGCTTGTTGTGTTTGACGTGCTCTTAAATATGTCATGAAGTTAAACATGATGTGCATAATGCTTACGGTTATTTTTTTTCTGTGCTTAAAGACAAAGCATTAATAATACTGAATGTTACTAACATGGTATTCTCCCCCATGTAGTTTTTACAGTTGGAAAGTAGAGTAGAGATTCAGACATACAATGGGTGTTTTTAATGATTCTTATAGATGTGTTCCAGTTTTTCAGTGTGTCAATGCATTTTTTAAATCGTATAAGTGCTCATACATTTTTTAGTGGAGGAACAAGTGTATTCTTTTCAAGTTAGAAACACATGTACTGCCTGAGAAAAAAAAACACAAGAGATTTACAGGCCTAAACAAAAGTGAACTGGGTTATCTGGAGCTCCATATAATAGAAGTTCTGACAGATGCTGATGCTGACCACCACACTGACATAATACATCTGGTAATTCTCTCCCCTAATACTCTGTCTCTAATGATAATGTAGATGGAGGTGGAATGATGGCACATGATGAGGAAATGTTATAAGTACATTTATACAACCTGTTACCAACAGCTGTGTCGCAAGCACTAAACAACAACCTAGCTACTTCCTTTAAATATACAGTGATGTCCTTGTATAATATGGATCACAAATATACCGTAAGAGGACTTCAGTACATAGTGAAAAGATTTATGTGGGCTAAAAAAAAAAAATCAGTCTCAGTCAAGATCAACACTGTAGCATTGTGAGTGAATTGATATCTTTCTGGATGGCGTTGGAGGATTAAGAATTATGTAATCTGCATTAATCTGCTTTCTAACCACCTGGCTTCCTGTACCTCCTGCATCATCTTTCAAAGAGGAAATTAAGATATTTGACTATTGGTACCATTCTAGCAGAGAATTAATAGTGTTTTTATTTCAACAAAATCGTGTCTGCAGAAGCGCAAGAAAACCAAACAACCTATTTTTAGAGAGATTAATGATGGGTAAAATGCAATGACGATAATGAGGTAGAATCAGGGTTTCTGCCTATGGGGATTATTTTACATTCAGTTATGCCCACTAATGATCCCATAACATGTACTTGAGGTCAGCATTTAGAGTTTTAAGGGAGCTAAAAGAAGCTGACCAAGGAATATGTATGCTGCTATACAAGTGAACCTCTGAGAATGTATGCTGGATTCCAAGGGCAAGTTTAAAATCTGACACATTTTCTTGAAATCATCGTGTCTTCCCTTTTTTCCAATCCGTGGCCCTTTTTAGCATTCAGAGAAGAGGTCACGTGCATTATTATTGTGCTGAGGATGCATCTCTTCTCTGCTGCACTGCATAATTAATGCTTCATTAAGGCATGCATGAAAACATATGTGCCAGGATAGGCTCTTCTAATCAAGATGGACTAGATTCCTAAGCAGCTGCCCTGTCTCGGGGGGAAAACACAGGAGACAGGATGGTGAAGTAGCAGACAGAAAGAAAGAAGGGAACATGAGGCAAAGAGGCAGCTTAGGCACACTGCTTTTCAATATGAGGTGGTGCGTGACTACCACAGGGTTCATGATGTGTTTCACAGCAGGAAATAATTAAGGCCAGGAGGTGTAGAGAACATCACCAACATATCACAGCATATGTAGGTATGACTAGGTGGACTGAACTGATGCAGAGGCGTTAAACTGGCCAGTGCCACCAACATGAAAAGTTGTTTTCTTATTGTTTGAGCCATACTGGTCAAATGTATAGATATGTTTTCACCATGATAGTCACACATCGTGATTGTGATAAAATTAATGGCACAGCGTAGTGAAAACAAACAAAAAATACCAAAAAAAAAAAAGGACATAAATTCTGTGGCAATCTAATAAAACAAACAAAAAACCCTTATGCAACCATATATAACAATTAAACCTATTGGTCTGGCCTGATATCTTCACCAGTATCAAGTTTTCCCTCGCAAGGAACCTGTGGGAAAATCTCCTTACTTGGCACAACCATGCAACCATGCAATGTTCACCCGTGATGTCCTCCCATGCAGCATTGTTGCCACTCAATGGACATTTGATCCTATGGCCTCTGCTGGATGTGTACATATGTAAATGCTTCACTTTGCAAGATGATGCTTAAACTATGAAAGAATGTTTAAAATGTGAAGTTTGACAGTTTTACTCATAATAAAATAATCAATTTGATCATCAAGCCATATGTATATGTGTGTGTGTGCATGTATGTATGTAGCCTTACTCTTTTGCACACATGTACCAGAACAATTCAATTAGTTTTTATGAATCAGAAACTCTTATATGTAAAATGTATTTTTCTGATTGTTGAAAAATGCTTTTATCATTTGAGAATTGAGCCAAAGCGAATGAGAAAATGGGTCAACAAAATACCTAATGATGTCCGAGCAGGTACTGCATCCTTGTTGATCCAAAATGACACCCAGGAGAGGACAACAATCAGGGTGCATGGGATGTACGTCTGGATGGTAAAGTAGCCCATTCTCCTACTCAGGTCAAAGAAGACAGTCAGCACCACATAGTCTCCTGGAGAGAGATAAATAACACGAAAAAAAGAGTAGAAACATTAGAAATTCATCAAGGGAAAATATAAAATGTTGATGCAAATGTACCTTGGCAAATCAGTTAGTGTTGAATGTTGATAGCTACAGTCTATTCAAAACATTATAACATGTATTGCAAAGAGAAAAGTGTACTAATAATAGCAATTCATTAAATCATGGCCTTATCTGCTATGATCAAGACACAAGCACAAGAACACACAAGAGCACACAAACAAAAAGCCGATCACTCACTGACTGATCAATACATAATGGTGTGTAATGTAAATAACCATAATTTGTTTACCCAAGACAATTCAACATCTAAAATGAAACTAAGTGATTCAGAGCGGCAGAGCCAGACTTGCTTGGATACACACACACAAACCCTCGTCTTCTGCCAGTAGTTAGCTGGAACATGAGCACCAGCATCAAGCTGATGATGAGCCATCCCTGGGCTGGTAGTCTGACCCCAGCAGATGTTCCATGTCAAGAGGTTGAGGTTAGCTGAGCCCAGATAGACCTGACCCTGACAATATAGATCATCTGGCCTGACTGTTTCAAAATGCAAGCTAAGCACACATTCACACAAAGATGAATATGTGTGCCCTCTTTCACTGCACACACACACACTTGAAGATGTGCTTCTAATACACTTGTGATGAGGCTGAATTGAGCCAGGACCAAACAGAGCTACAGGCATGTAAATGAACACATCAAGCACATACACTCCATCTCTGCGAGCCTCACAGTATAGAACTACTTGCCATGCACAATCAAACACCTCCACATGATACAAAATGCAGAAGCATGTCTGATTTTTAATCAATCAAAAAGGACACATGTCACCCTGCTTCTCAAATCTTTGCACTGGCTTCCTGTAGCTGCCCGCATCAGATTCAAAGCTCTGACTCTTGCCTACAGAGTGGTCCACTCAACTTGCTCATTCAGATCTACATTCCCTCCCACCCACTGTGCTCTGCCAACGAATGGCGTCTGGTGGCCCTATCACAAAACAAAAAATCCATTGCAAAGCTATTAAGTTCTGTGGTTCCACAATGGTGGAATAAGCTACCAAACTCTGCATGATCAGCCACCTCACTCCCAAAATTTAAGAAACTGCTGAAGACAGAACTTTTCCATAACTTTATATGCACTTAAAATGCACTTTCATCCACAAAAAAAAATAAATAAATAAATAAATAAAAAATTCCTCCACTTACATCTCATGAAACTGACACAGTTCTTCTGATAGTGCTTTGCTTTTTGCTTTTTCTCCCTCAGATTTTTGCTTGCTTTATACCTCATTTGTAAGTTGCTTTGGATAAAAGCTTCTGCCAAATGACTAAATGTAAATGTAAATGTAGTGTCTGTATTTCTGCAAATTTAATAGCACTTCATTGTTGCCCTCCAGCTCCATCAATGTCTGCTAATTGAGGAGCATCAGTCTGTCCAGGCCTCCCAGTATGGCTTGTAACCTGCAGGGCACAAACCAACCCTCTCTCAGCCATGTATCTACACAGAGAGTGTGTGTGAGCTTGTGTGTGTTTCAGTACCCCCAGGACATGGAATTGTGTTCAGCGAGGGAATGAACATCTGGCTAATAATTTTCCTCACGAGAAAGGGCACGCAACACATAACGCAGTTTACTGAAAAACAACCAACATCTGTGTATTTGTGTGCTAATGAGAGACAGAGAGAGATGGGGATGAGGCTGTCACTGTTTATTATGTCTACGAAAATGCGCACTCTGTGTGAGTGAGTCCTCATAGTGTCTGGACAGGAACCAAGTCATTGTGATTTATCCCAGCATGCACCTCTGTTCAGCCAGCCATTGATAGCATCATTAAATAAAAAAACTGCACTAACCCCAGCTGCACCATCATAACTAGAACTGTTCATATCACCATGTGTGTTTTGTGCTGACACACGCAGGTGCAAGGGATATTACAGTGCACTGCCTGGGTTCGTAGGCATACAAGAGACACATGAAGGCTGCTCTCAGGGGTCCTGCAGCCCACGGTTTTGTTTTCATTAACATTACATTAGCAGGGGCCCAAAATCAAGACCCCTGACTGCTGAGAAACTGCCAGTTAATACACTTATTCCAGCTTGATCAGCAGTATAAAGCCTCCTTCACATTTCCTCAGACTCTTAATGATAATGGGCTTTCCACCACAGGGGTGAGGTCGGCTGGTGTAAGACACTGCTGCCATACGCCTCTCTTTATCCATTTACCAGTTTCATTATAGGCCACAGCACTTGCCAGTAAGATACTTTGAGAAGGTGTTATCGACTGATGCCCTCCATTCTGGCAGGCTGATGTATCAGTAACAGGCTGACTGCCATTACAGCTCTGTAGCGATGTATCAGTTTGTTAATTACTTCCTGATTTCACTAAAAACAAAATGATTTTCAGTCTCCTCGCTGCCTTAAGTGTTAAGGTGGGATTTCACAACATTACAAAATGAGGCAATGTAAACAGTTTAGTGTGCTAGACAACACAACCAGTGGACTGTGTGAATGACTTATATTACAGAATTTTGTTCTGCGTGTTGTTACATCCGGATTGTTTGAATTTTACAGTATAGAATTTTGATTTTGTAATGTTCCACATTATTCCAATAGCATATGTTTTTGTTTGTAAAAATGATGCAGTACAGGTGCAGTAATGGGTGGGCGTGTGTAGTAATTGCATTAATTGCCAGGCACTACTATGAAACTGAACTTAGGCGCTTTAGGAAAGATCATCAATATATAACCTTTTTAAAAGGCAGTTTATGAAGAAAAAATATGAATTAGTTTCCATATTTTAGTTGTGCTGAGTGATGCCACAAAGGACTAGTACTAGGTTTCACACTAGAAAACTAGTGTATATCAAAGAGGTATTTCTAACTCTTAAATTAAGTACATTGTTATGTAATACAGTATATAGTGTAACACAATCAATATACATATAAAAATGCATCCAAATTTCCAACTAATAGCTCTGGCTCGACATGCCTCATAAGTCCTAGCTGGCCAAAGTTGTGAATTGTATGTATATGCTACTTTATTACATTCAATAATGACACTGAAAACGCTCAAACTGTTCTGGGTTGCCTCAGTCTTCTAAAAAATAACTAATATATTCCACAATTTCTTAGTAAAATATTTCCATATCTGCATCAGGATTACAAGAGAATCTAGCAGCAAACACACTCATCAGTGTAAATGTTACTCTCAGTGCTGCTGCTAATGATTTACTGTCAGATGAGGTTGCATGGCATGGGGTTTTACTACCGACTTTAACAGCACTAACTTTAGAGGTCATCTTTCATTCAAAATAATACTTAACCCATTGATCCAATAGATTCTCCAGATCAATGCAACCTGACCCCTGCACCACTCTGTCCCGTGGGACTTCGTGATTACCGACACTCAGCGATCAGTAGCTGCAGTACCTAGTTACAGGTCCTAATCTCACTTGTTTGTGTGTCCTGCGCATCACCTTTCAGATCTCTTCATTCATCAGTTTCACTTTGATGAGCACTAAATCATCATTAGCAAACCAACAACAAGTCCTCTAACTTTAACGCCATGTGTGTACTTTGGCCAATCTCTCTCATACAACTAGAGTGGCTGCTTTTTGTAAGAGGGCCCTTGGGTATGGGGTGGGCATTTGGTGAAAATGCAAGGCTTTTAATATCAGGACCCAAAATGGCGGTGATGTCTCGTACATTGACACCAACGCTACACGGTCAAAAACACCAGCAACTGTGCAAAAAAGCAATTTGGTTGGGATTAGGCATAAAGATGGAAGGGTTAGGTTGAGGTGATAAATAATAGGTATAGTAAAAACATTCCCATTTAGCCTTCAAAATTCATTACGTTTAAACCACTCAAACACACACGTGTAGTGACGGGTAACAATACCATCAATAGAAAGTTGTCTTATACCAAGTTGAACTCTGGTCTCCTGTGTGGAAGTAATCTATTTTGTTGTGCCACCTGTCCACCTCAACCTCCTTCTGGCGAAATTTAAGGGTATTACTATAACTCCACTGCACGTCAAGACAAACATTACAGTTAAAAATGTTCTAAAATGTTGTATTTCATAGGAAGACGGTAGGCAAACCAGACGGGTGGAAGGTTATCCAAGTGAAATAAAGCTCAGAACCTACAAATGTTTATTTTTCCCACACTCATTAAGCATGTTGAAGCATGTCTTGATATGGACCCTGGCGTAAGACAGTGTCTTATGATTTGTGAGCAGACTTCAAAGAGCCTCTTGGACACCATCCACTCAGATGAGAAGTTGGAAGCCAAAAGATATTACATCATTGCGTAACATTTTCATTTTGATGATGAGGAAAGTTCAGAAGTTCATCTTCCAATATTATTTTTCCATCAGCTATTTAAGAACTCTTGGGATTGATGCAAGAATAAAGACAGCTGGTGACATCTGCCATTCTCAGATAGTTTGTTCAGTTACATTAAATAGCAGAATGTGATTCTCAGTGCGCCAAATTCATCTTCCTTTTGAAACATTAGCATTACCTTTAATGTGCTGTATACATAACATGGATGGTTTGCACACTTTTCACATGCACACACAGGCATTCCTGGGTGTGGGATGAAGTGCCTTGTCTATGTCTCATCAAACTGCAGCTGAGATATCAAAGCATTCAAATCTTTTACGACTAAATGCCTCCTAAAGGAAGCACTCGAGCTAACCTTAGCTGGATCTACCCATCTGTCATCGCCAGCAGATGTGGGCGTGATCACAAGACTGTTCACACTTCATCTTCAGAGGATCTATAGACAGCTCTCTTTTTCACAGCTGTTACCACAAGTCAATTTTGTTTCTATGGATAAACAATGACTATAAAGAAGCTGTCACATGTAATGATGTGATCTTACAGCCTTTAGTAAAGATAGAGTACAGTATCTACATGCTCCAAGTAACAATGTTTGCTTTTGCTCATTAATAACCATGCTCTAAATTCAAACAGAAGTACATATTTATATGTAGGCTCTTTTGTTAAAATTTCAGTTAAAAGTTAAACGTTTCGCCAATCCCATCTGTCTTATTGCCTTTATTGCATTGCCATGCGTTCAGTCCATTTCTTTCTGTTTAGAATTCTTGAATGAAAAATGCTAAAAACAGCTGTGCAAAAATCAACTATGCAGACAACAGCTTAAAACTATTGTTTGTATTAAGATATGGTTGAAAGTATTTTTATTAGCATCACTCATTCCCCTGGCGAAAGCAATTCACAAGAAACTGAAGTAATCTACAAAAAGCAATAAAAACTTGGCAGTGATGATCATTCATCACAAAACAGAATCAGACACATATACACACAGCAGAGGCAGAAAGGAAAATGTTCCCAGTATGAGCCGTATACAGTGGTAGGAATACAAAGATGAATGTTTTATTATTATTAAATACAGATGACATTCTGTATTTGATGAGAGCATTGAACCAGCATGTAGACATGTGGAGCCCAGTGTGGTTGTAGATTATTGCAGAACATCCACAGGGGAGTTCATAGGAATGAAATATGGTAATTCAGAACTGCTGACCAGGAAAAAAAACCTGTCACATGAGAACATCATTCTGCTGGCAGCCTGACTAAATTGCTGTGGATATAGATGGGCAGGAGAGACCTGAGGCACATGTTGCCCATCCAGTGAAGGAAGACAAGCCAGACACATTGCAGAGCTGCTGACAGTCCGTCTTACTGAGCTCATCTGCTGTCAAGAGTTATCTATATCAGAGATGACAGTAGATGCTATTGTGCATGTGTTTTTGAGAAAGACAAGAGCTTTGCTAATGACTAGGGTTATGCTGTGGATGGTTGCCAGGGTCAAACAATACTTAGACACAGTGTTAACTTACCACTTTTGCTGACATGACTTGGAGCTATATGTGATTAACTAGTTACCATGGCTTTGCATTTTGCTATCACAGGCTACTGCTGCTATTCCTACCCCGACAGTGGATGGATAGATCATATTACAGTGGGAAAAAGTCACAGCATTGTGATGGTGAGTGACTGAGGCAACACAGCCTGATGGGACTCTACAGAGTTTGATTGCTTTGTTGTTAACATTGTGTTTACTGTGACAGTGACCGATTATTATCCCTCTCTCAGACACACTAATGGCTCCCAAATTGTTGTCAACAGGGCTGTTTATAGGATTTATGACAGGTAGAAAGATGCTGCCGAAACAGTTTTTCTTAACATTATTTGAAGAGTTTGTAGAAAGTGGAAACATTAGAAATATTTGTTTAAAATCTAAAACTGGATTAACCTACCCAGGGCCTCTTCTGAGCACCCCACTCACCACTATGGATAGTGTAATTGAAAATAGTGTTTAACGTTTTATGTAAGATTGACACATTTTCCTGCTGCTTATCATAGCAATATGTGCTCCTGATGTTGTTGAGTAAAGTAATTACAATAGTGACCCTCTCAACTGAAGCTGACACCAGCTCTTGTACCAACTCACTGCCACCAATTCCTCCCATACCTGCTAAACCATAGCCAGTACATGAAAACATGTGGAACACGCAGTATGGACTGAGAGCTTTGGTGCTCAGAGTTAGACTTGCTGTTTGGTTAAATTTAACAACTTTTAGTGCCAGTTAGCATGAAAAATTGTTTTGCAGTTTGATATACTTGTCAAGTATACTGACAATGCTTTACGTTTATTACCTACTGTTTACTACTTTTGTCTACTAGTTATTTCATTTACTATCATAATTAACTACAGCATGCAAGGTTGTATTTTATTTAATATAAATTTATACAAGGCAAATTAAAAAAGGGAAAGGTTCAAGATTAAGGCAAAGATTTATGTATTAAAATTATATTTTACATTACCATCACCATATGTGATAACGTTTATTCTGAACATACAATGCTAAGAACATTTTTAAGCAAGAATGTAGCCTTTAAGTTAAGAAATAACTAAACTAACTAAATATATAAATAATAACTAAATAGAATTTTTTGTGATAAAATGTTTTACCATATCATCCAAATGATATTTTACACTTTTAGCCTGCTCAGATCTGTTGTGTGACTGTGCATGATATTTATGGTAAACAAAAAAAAGGTAATACATTACAAACTAAGGAAAGATGATGTCAAGTAAAATGTCACATCTATTAAAACTACATTTGCTGACAGCAACCTAGAGAATGTGTAAAGAAAGAAAATACAATTTCACCTTATGGCCCAGTTTTAATTGTGCTTTATATTTATATTTATATTGCCTAACAAATTTGCAATTAATCAGTAATTACAGCTACATCTACAAAAACACCCCACTTTTTTTGGTGTATTCTGTGCAAATATGTTGAATCCTATTTTCTACATTATAGAGGTGAAAACTCCATTAGTCAGTTTATTTCCATTACATCACGTAATTAGAAACAAGCCAACGTATCCACAAGCTACTTTTCTCAGGTTTTATCTGTGTTCTGTCCTACCTTGTCTAAAAACGGCTTCATTATCTCTTATTCACACACTGAGGATAGATGCATTTCACACATTAAATAAGCTCCAAGTTCTAAAAATCAACTCTGGCTCTCCTTTCTACCCATGTTTAACATGTCACCTCCTTTCTTCTCACCCTTTTTTCATCTTCTGTTCTAATTCTTTTGGCCAGTTTACAGGACCTATTCCCGCTAATCAGTGAGTATTCTAATCAGTATTCTCGCTAAAGATACCTCTGCTTACGTGCATTATTTATGATTCTTTAAAAAAGGACAGATGAACTGCAACTTGGAATAAGCATAGCTAATTTGGGGAAAGCCAAAACAAAAAGACCAGAAGAGAGAATGTAATTGAAAACTACAGGTAAGTCCACAAGAATAAAAGCTTTCCAAATTCCTCTTGGTAGGGGAACTGTTGAGTGTTTATTTTTATATGTATACTTTAAATTATATAATATAAAACTGAAATGGATGGATATAAATATCTTCTTCACTGAAATAACACATCAATGATTTGCCTACAGCCATTTTACAGTTTAGCTTTCACCCTTCTAGTTCTTCATTACAAGATGGTGCAGGATAGTGGATGTGTCTTTACAAAGAAAAGGGCCCAGCAAAACAATTACTGCTACAGCATAAACTGCAATTTGATTGCAATAACGACATGCAGTTATGTAGTTAACTTCCATGGTAGTAACCACTGTATTTGAAAAGTGCCCCAAATAAAAAGTCTAAGTGCAAGAAAGTCATAACGCCCATATTTTTGATGGGATAATGGGAAATTATCTTATGTGAACAATACAGAATTACAAGTGTCTATAAACATTTTACATTTATTTTTATGCATTACTGACTTATCAACTTGGGCAGGCTTACTTACATTTGCTGTTGAAGATCAATCAAAAGAGACAGAGGTTAAGTAGGGTCAATCAGATAAATCTGACTTTTACACTAAATATCCCAACAGGAATCAGTTAACATTCATCTCATCTCTTTTGTAATATATTCTTTAATCATAAATGCTGCCAGAAAAACTCTCCATTAAAAGGATATCTTAAGGATGATTTTTCATAATGGCTCAATGTGCTGCCCTTTACAATAGCAATAATGTAATTTAAATTTAAATTGGATGGATAAGCTCAGACAAACAATGTATGAGCCAAGACAATCAGTGCCTGCCTCACTGCCAGTGGCTTTGTGGTATTACAAATTACAGTTTTGGATCCTTGGTTTTAAGCTTTGAAACCTAATTAATCGTATTCAACATAATGACTGATTTGCCCAAAACTATTAAACGCTAATTTTTGCCTGCGCAAGTAGCAGTTTCTTTTAAGTACCTTATATTCATTTCTTGCCAAGAGCCTTGCTCCCAGAAAAAACATGTAATGACCACTATGCTGCAGTACACCCCATGAGCAAAATATGCTCCTTACACGTCAAGCAGAAGGACATTTTTTCAAGGCAGGTTTGTACAAGCTTTCATCACTTAAGTGTGTCTCCACTGGCTCATGGTAAACGTAGTGGTGACAGATTTTGCATAGATCATAGTACTTATGTCATATTTGCATATATTTATACTAAAAATATAACATACATGCACATACTAAACACACACTATACACTTTTAAAGGTTTGATATTATAATCTCATGTGCCGCTATAGAACAGTACCAGAGGAACAGAAAAAAGTATGGCTTATTTACATAGAAGAATGAAACATTTCTAGTTTCAGTTAATTACTATGTTGGACTGGAAACTGTTACGTGGGGGCAATAAGCTGAACAATAACTAGAACCCTAACATGCAACTTGATAAAATTTTATCTGGCAGTGAGGGCTTGGCCTAGAACAACTGCCCCACAGAGTGGCATCATTTTTTAACAACATTTAGTCTCTAAACTAGCTCTCGTCTCAAAAGGGTAGTAGGAGAAAACTGTTGAAGTTCATTTTGTGTGTGTGTGTCCACATGCACACACAAAAAATGTATAAATTCCATTTAGGGTTTAGTATTAGTGGACAGACTCAACAATTCAACAACCTACTTGTATCTATAAAATATCATTTAAAACAATTGTAGTTTCTAAATAAATTTTGCATAAATAAGATTCTCAAAAGAAAGTGTGTAGAAAATAATTGTTCACACATTTCAGATTTCCCTATCTACACCCTCATCCACATACAGTATGTACAACATACTTAAAGTGTGATGTTTCTGTGCTACACCACACACTGTTACAGTGAAAGTGATAGTTCAGACTGACAGATGTACAAGCAGAAGTGAAGGAGGGCACAGACTACCAAAACTGGCATCCATGACAGCGTTGATCTGTTTTGGTATTGGCTGAACATCTTTCCATTTTTGCTCGCTCACTCTCCTTCTTTTTTATTCTTGCAGATCTCTGCTTGATGACCACCATCTTTGCCTACCAGGATCTCAACAATAAAAAAGCAACAACAACCTCACTTAATGGATTTATGTCTACTTGCTTTCCCAGCTCACTCTTTCTTGCATCAATACATCTGTACAGAGCTCCATAAGGACTGACAAGGTAACTGTACCACAAGACAAAAAAAAATAAATCAATTTCTGTAAATCTGTGCAGCCCCTGTTGTGAAACACAGGTGCAATTTTATTTGCAGATGGTGGTCGATGGGGAGGAAAAAAAGAGATTTACATTCCTGAAGCAATCTCGTTTGGTTTATTTTCTCATATGGTTTATTACCATTCCCTGTTTTCAAGTGTTAATTACTGGCTTATTAGTCTGTCAACTGAGAAGAACAGAGACAGACAAAGCAAGGGTTTGTGTTTGTAAAAAGTAGGACATTGCTTTAGAAAGAATGAACAAGGAAAAAGAGACAAGACATTTGTAAATGTGAATACTGTTAGTGGATAGGGCGGGTTAGCATGTGTGCATGGAGGATGGCAGAGAAGATGGGGGAGGAGTGTAAATTGGTATTTAACTTCACAAAAGGAGGATTCTGGCTGAGTCAGAGCATTTTTCCTCCCACTCCTGCCCATCACAGCCATCACCCAGGAGCAAGAGGGAGAACGTACAGAGACACGTATGTAATAGGAGGGAGATATTACATAGCTGCAAATCAGTCATACCACAGCTAATGGATTGTTTCAGCACTTCTTCACCTTTTTCTTTCAGCAAGATGGAGTGACTGTCATCAGATAAAAAGCTGCAATGCATTATTACTGTGATTAAATTACTGTTTATTTATACCACATGGAGTAATGGATAACCTGTAAAATGTGTGTTTCTTTTAGTTTTTTAGTGCTTTTATTCTATATTTTTTATATCTTGCATTTTTGTTACAGTAGAGGAATTTTAATAGTAAAAGGGACAAGTTGCACTTGATCCAACCTTAAACCAATATTTGATAATTTTCTCACTTTGTATCTGCATATTTCTTGGTCTCATGTCTCATTATAAAAGCAAGTTATGATCTGGAAACTGGAATAATTTCATACAATATGTTTGATCTTTTACAGCTGTTTTATTTGATTAGGGATGCAATGTCTCAGAAATAATAAAATACTACAGGCATTTCGGTTTTATTGCTTTTTGAGTCACTCCATCTTTTCTTGATTAAACCAGACGGGTGACGACAAGTGTGTGCCTCTATGTCATAATTTTATTCAAGGAATTTTATAGCATCATCCCTTTGATTTGCTTTGAATTTCTACTATTGAACCAGTATGTGGCGTACCCGTTACCACACCACCACTGTGAGGTTTAACAAACCTCCTGATGCCAAGACAATATTGCCACGTCTGCTCTGCTTCTCTTTTAAGTGGATTTTCTCAAAAGAACGGCCATGTTTGGCACTAAAACAAAAACCCAACACTGTCTTAATAAAACCCTACTAATTATTGCATACTGCTGACTCACATCTCAGATGTTATCCAAGGAACTAATGACAGTGATTTTCTTGTGTAAAGACCCTTTGATAAAATCTGTGCAAATGTGATATCAGAAAAAAATGAGAAATTAACACACCCACTATCTGCAAATGAATGACCATAAAGTAATTTTACATTTCGGGTACTCAGTCTTTAATTCTGATGTGATTCTTCACCTCTCATTAGTTTGTCAAAGGAGAATTGCATCTATTATAGTCATGTGTGACATGAGCATGTTTGTGTTTATGATTACATTATGGCATACAGAATAACTGTGCTTACATGAGTGTGTTTTAAGCATATATGCAGCTGAGTGTATGCATGTTCATGTTTTTATTTCACTGACTGTTTCCTCTCATCGGGCTACATCCTTTCAAACACAGCGCCTCCAGATTCGCCCCATCAGAGAATCATCTGCAAACTGTGGTGCTCCGTAATCGGAAGAAGGCCACTGATGTGTCCCTGGGCTTTCTCCACTCAAACTGAATCACACAGGCGGGTGCACACAGACAACAGTGCCGCACGCCATGGCTTTTGGAAGGTCACTCTAAGAATAGATTTTTATACATAAAAAAAGAGCACACACTGGAATGTGCATGCGAGCAAATGGACACATAGAAAAATGCATTAATTCACAGGCACAAGTGCAGGCCAAATAACTGAATGCTGCCAAACTGTCACTGGCTGATGAACAGAGTTTACATATGTGCTTAAAAGGACACCAAATTAACCACGTAATGTTCTGCTTAAGCTATCCCATAATTCCTATCCCAAAACGGCTAGATGAGGAACAATAAAATTTTTTTGGAAGTAAAAGCCTCTTGCTCAGCTAGGCAAAGCATTTTAAACCCTCCATTTGTGTTTGTTTCGGCTAACGCTCAAAGTGTTCCATAAAACCCACAATTTTTTATAAAAATATTTCAAATATCATTTATGTGTTCAAAAGCCATGTGTGAACAAAGCCATGGAACCTCATGACAAATGGTTAAATTTTACTGCCCTTTTTAGACAGGAAAACATGCACATTGGTCAGATTTGACCAGAACACAATAGGAGGGTTAAGATAACAAATGTTCAGCACGTCCACCTCTACTACAACTCATAGTGTAAACACAAAGGCTGCTGTGGCAGCTGGCAGACACAAAAGTTGCTGCCTCCGAGTGAG
>OMLM01014293.1:20191-41216 GCA_900302695.1 Helostoma temminkii | reverse complement strand
AATAGACATGTATCAAGCTGGTCTAAGGCTTTTTCTAAGGCTTTGGGACTTCCCGGAGTGGCTGGCTGGCCTACCGGAATTACTCCAAGACCACATCAATGACTTATCCAGGAGGTCCCAGAGCACCATCTAAAGAATTGTAGGCCTCACTTAAGGTCAGTGTTTATGTTTCAACAATAAGAAGGTGGCTGGGCAAAAATGGCAGCCACTGCTGACCAGAAAGAGCACAAAGCCTCGTCTCACATTTGCCATAAACATTTTGATTATCCCCAAGACTTCTGGGCATATTGTGTTTGTTTCGGTTAACACTCATAGTGTTCCATAAAACCCACAATTTTTTATAAAAATATTTCAAATATCATTTATGTGTTCAAAAGCCATGTGTGAACAAAGCCATGGAACCTCATGACAAATGGTTAAATTTTACTGCCCTTTTTAGACAGGAAAACATGCACATTGGTCAGATTTGACCAGAACACAATAGGAGGGTTAAATCCTAATGTCATGACCTTAAACAGGCCATTCACGCTTGAAATCCCTCCAATGTGGCTGAACAATTCTGGGCCAAAATTGTATTGTGAAAGACTCATTGCTAGTTATCGCAAACACTTTAATGCAATTGTGGCTGTCAAGGTTGACACAACCAGTTATTAGGTTTAGGGGACTTCAGGGGACTAGGGATTACTTTTTCACACAGGGCCATGCAGGTTTGGACATTTTTTCTCTTAATAAATAAAATCATAATTTATAAACTATGCTTTATATTTACTCAGGTTGTCTTTGTTTAATATTAAAATTAGTTTCATGATCTGAATCATTTAAGGGTGACAAATATGCAAAAATGCTAAAGTGGCAAATAATTTTTCACTGCACTGTAGGTCAAACTTTAGGGTTAATTGCACTTACAGCAGGTGTAATTGCATTTTACTTGTAAATATTTTGAACTATAAGAAAAATTGGTTTTGGACCAATCCATTATCTAATAAAAATAAGCTGTGAGAAGGCATTGACATGCTCTTTTTACTTTTTACTGAGCATCTGGGAGACACTATTAATATGTGTGATTTGTGGAACCTCTAGGAGAGGTGGGATGTCTGAATAGGATATTAATTAGTGAGCTGCAAAAGAATAGACAACGCAGGAAGTGCTGCAGTAAATACAACTTGAGAACTGAATGAATGCTGATTCTCTCCACTGTATTTGTCCTGCAGGGTCTGCCTTCATCAATTCAGATACATGGGGAAGAGATTCATCACCAGGTAGAGTAAATGTTGTGTTCAAGGAAATACAGTAGATGTTGTTACATATATCGTGTTAATGAATTCATAGATTAATTCTTGACGTGAAACTAACAGCGCAGTAATATGACTTAAACCTGTGCACAGACTCACAAACATAAATTCTTACTGAACCTTTTAACCCCTTGCTCTCGGTTTGTCCTCTCACGTGTAACGCTGCTGGCAAGTTGTTTTGTGGTGTATGTCATGGCCAGGGCCCCTCCTGCATGGGTAAGAGATCACAGTGTTTTGTCTTTTGCTTAGTTTAATGCATGATGTTGCCTCTTGTCATTGCAGTTCAGATTGTTTCATGAATTCCTGCTCTTTTTTTCTTCTCTTCATCTTTATATTAACTTTACTGTCACATGGCAGTAGTTTACCTGACTTTGAAACACATTATTGATTGTTGTTCCTCTCTCCAGCAGGAGTCAGGAGGGGACAGGGCCTGTAGCCCCAGACAAGAAGTCTCTGACTCTACCTGTGTCTCGCAGCAGAGCGGGGATCCTGCATGCCCGCCTCCAGCAGCTGGGAACTCTGGAGAATGCTCACACCTTCAATAACAGTAAGCCCTCATGCTGCACACACACATGGCTTCAGTCAGCTGGAAAGTCCACTTACTGATGAATCAATATTCTGTCCAAACACTACACTATGAATACACTTCCAAGTCACTCAATATTCCTTTGAGAACAGATAAATCCACCATTAAAAGCTAAAAGGAATATTGCACACCTGCAAATCTGCATACAGCAGAACATCATCAATTGTATTTTTTACACCAAAAACTAATATTCATTGACCAGATTTTTTTTCTGTTCCACACACGTTTAAAATTTTACATTTCAAGTTGAACTTCCTACTGTTCATCAACTCATTCGGGTATAAATAATTTATTTCCTCATAGAGACTGAGATTGAAATGTTGACTTAGTAATTATTTGAGATAAGAACATATAATGTTCTCACAAGTTATTAAGATATGATAAATATCTTGTCGTGTCAGTAGAAGTCTTCAATAAGCCTTTATTTACTGATACTAATCAAAAAGTAATTACACTCCAACTATGTTTAGGAAAAGTTATTGCTGCTATAAAGTCATATCTCTCCCAGTGGCCTTGTGTCTGTGCTCTCTGTGCAGTGTACTCTCATACAGAAGCAGATGTGAACAGCCAGTGTCTGCTGGAGGCCAATGTTTCTACAGAGGTCTGTCTGACAGTGCTGGACACACTCAGCACCTTCATCATGGGATTCAAGGTATTTCCACAGGCAGTAGTTTCATAAAATACACGAGATGCCTTAATCACATTCTGCTTGGCTGGTTCTAACATTCTCCTGCTTCCAAAGACACAGCTCAGCTCAGACCTGGGTCACAACCCCCTGATGAAGAAGGTTTTCCAGGTGCATTTGTGCTTCCTGCAGATCCCTCAGTCAGAGGCAGCCCTCAAACAGGTCTTCACCTCACTCAGGACCTTCATCTACAAGGTGAATAAGAGTCCCCGCCTTGGTTCATTTATTATCATTAATCACCCAGGTGATGCCCAAAACTGTCTTTTGTTTGCTCCTATTACACCATGTTTCTGCTGGTTCACCCTCCAGTTCCCCTGCACCTTCTTCGACGGCCGTGCCGACATGTGTGCCTCTCTGTGCTATGAGATCCTTAAGTGCTGTAACTCCAAGCTGAGCTCCATTCGCAGCGATGCCGCCCACCTCCTCTACTTCCTCATGAAGAGTAACTTTGACTACACAGGTCGCAAGTCTTTTGTGCGAACACATCTGCAGGTACATGCTCCTGGTTGTGCTGCTTTTTGTGCTTGCACATGCAGTATATTTCCTTAAGTGGTGCATTAGTGTAATTATGATTTCTTCCTCTCAGGTGGTTATTGCTGTCAGTCAGCTGATTGCTGACGTCATTGGCATCGGCGGTACCCGTTTCCAGCAGTCTCTCTCTATCATCAATAACTGTGCCAACAGTGACAAGAACATCAAGGTGAGGACGGATGCAAGTGATGGAATGATCTCTCATCAGTACATGGACTGTATGAACACATACAGTCATGGCTGTGCACATTTTGAAGGGCAGATGCTCAAGCCACAAAGAAGGACACTCTCTCCCTGACAGTTATGAATTAAAAAAAAACTACATAAGCATATTTATGTATTTACTTACTGTACATACACAAATGTTAATAAATAATAATAATAACATCAAAAGATGTTGTTATTAATGCTTATGGTAAATATATATATACAAAATATGAATATACATGAAAAGCAATTTTGTGAAATGAACAGTTAAACTTTAATATCTGGTCTTGGAGTGGATCTGGATTATTGTAATGAAATGACAATCAGCTGGTTTTCAGCTAAGTGTAGATTTTAGAGGTAATTTACTAAGTTGAAGCTTCTGCTACACTATGAATGAACCTGAACAAACAGTGCAGGGATCACATATTTGCGTTTATTATATATGTATATGTTTGTATTAATATTGCATATTTCCTTGTGTAAGATATAACCTGACACATGTTTAATAATAATCCATATCCTATCAATGAAGAAGTGGATCACGTGTCAGATTATAAGGTGTCATTCCACTTGTCCAGCAAAAAAGACACTCAGACAGAGGGCAAAATGGTGGTGCTTGAGCATCACCTGTGGTCTGTTCACATGTCTGCATACAGTTTCATGGGATTTTTGTTGCTTTGTCATTTTCCCTGGTACAGTAGGTGTATCTGTGCACTGGATTATCATTTTCTGAGAGTTGCAACTCTTTCGCATTACCAAATTTTTTACCTTGTCTGTGTCGAGTGAAGCAAACAATGTCTTTAGTTCACCTGGCGTCGGTCTCACTGTATGTTCTTCTACTTTTTGTGAAGTAGGCAACTTATTAAATATCAAAATGATTTCTGAGTGATTTCCAGGCACACACTATCATAATTATAACAATATACTCAATGCACAAAATCCTGATTTGTCGCTGCAGCACACAGCATTTCCATCTGATGTGAAGGACCTGACAAAGCGCATCAGGACTGTGCTGATGGCCACAGAGCAGATGAAGGAGCACGAGAACGACCCAGAGATGCTGGTGGACCTCCAGTACAGCTTGGCCAAGTCCTACACCAGCACGCCAGAGCTCCGCAAGACCTGGCTAGACAGCATGGCACGCATCCACAACAAGAACGGAGATCTCTCAGAGGTATTTTATTCTACAATGCTATTTTAGATTCAGGAGTTGACGTTAGCTGTAGGAGACGTACAGTAGATCTATACGAAGCTGGACGTGAATTACATCTACAAAGTGTGCACTTTAATTCTTTGCTTTTTAAATGATTTTTATCCAAACTTGTGACCCTTCTACTTCACCTGCAGGCTGCCATGTGTTATGTGCATGTTGCTGCTCTGGTGGCTGAGTACCTGTGGAGAAAAGGTGGGTTGAGGATATAGAAGTATATGTCTCATGGTAATGGAACGCTTCCTTTCACAGTAAATAAATTGCTGACCGTTTGAACTCTTTTCCATCGTTTTTATGATCCCGTTTTAAAGATGCCATATAATGAGTCAGTGCTTTAATGGTTAATACAGTAGAAGGAAGATTATCAAGGAGATTTTTGACAATAATAAAAATACTTTACACAAGACTAAAAATATCTGGCCTTGTTAAGACTAATTCCTATAATACAGAAAATACATCCACCATTAAGAATATAAAATTATAATATAAAAATATAAGCGGATATGTTGATTACTGAGGATTTACTTGGAAAAATTGTTAAACAAAAAGGCATTTTGTGTTTTTGCCGTGTCCTACATACAGGAGGATGCACTTTAATCTGACACCTGAGCACTTGTTCAAGGGTCATGTGTTCAATCATGTGTTAAAAACACTCCAACGCTGCACTGTCTAGATAAGACCTCCTTTCTTAATTCGACTTTTATCAAAGCGCATACTGTGTTCAGACTCTGGAAGGCCAATGTAGGATAAATTGGCTGTTGGCATCAAACTGAATTGTGATCTTCATATGTCCACGGTAGCTTGGATTTGAGATGATCATGTATCTAGACCTCAGTATGTGAGACTAAAACAGCAGCTCCACAGGAAACGGTTTTGTTACCTCATTTCTTTAACTTATATACAGCAGATTGCAGAAACAGTCAGGCATAATGTATTCATTAGAAAGTTTCAGAAACTGATCTAAAGGTGTTTAAAACTAAAAACCTGCACAAGCGTTCTTGTCTATTGTAAGACTAAACGTAATGCAACATGTTAGAGCTGTATGTGTAACATCCGCTCTGCATTTACAGTTTTTAAAAATAAAAGTAAAGTTAGCTTAGCTAATGTTAAATGTGTGAGTCCACTGGTTGTTGAATAAAACACAAATGTGTATATTAGTCTTTAATTGTGTTTAATGCTTATTTTTTAGTGTAATAATTTTTTATACTTTATACATTTTTTTAAGTTACTTTTAAGGTAGCTTGAGTCTTTTTCCACTATAAGAGAAGGTTTGGCACTTGGTCATAGCATACAGAGTCATGGTTTTTCTCCCTGTACGGTAGGCATGTTCAGGCAAGGCTGCTCAGCTTTCCGCGTCATCACCCCAAACATCGACGAGGAGGCAGCCATGATGGAGGATGTTGGGATGCAGGACGTTCACTTCAATGAGGTTAGATTTGTTATTGTGATTTTTTCTACTTGCTTTGCGCGCTAGCATGATGTTATATAATAACTGTATAAAATATCTCTTATCTCTTTGAAGAGTATCAGTTGCTCTGTGCAGTTAATAAAGTGAAAACACTGTAGACTTTGACACAGGGATTGGTGCATGTGTTGTTTCTGAAGAAAACACTGAGGTGGCAGAAGGAATAATCTTCAGCAATCCTAAAGGTGTTTAGCATTCATGGTCTCGTTCATGGACACTTGTTGGCATAGAGACCTGAGACCAGCTCTTTAGGTGAACTGATAATGCAGTGAAATTAAAAGTGATGGCCAGAGAATGTTTGAGCTTTTACGAGTTGGTCAACAGATGTAGGCAATGAAAAGTGCTTTTTACCTTCCATCTGCTTTGAGAAGCTTTTGTCTTTATGAGCTGGACTCGTCATCACAACAATAAAAGGAGAGGAGATGATAAGTCCATTTCCTTCCTGTCTACGCAGAAACACTGTGCTTGGTTTATGTTCACTGTAGACTCCAAGATGAATAAAATCAAGCAGAAATGTCCCTCTTTGCATCATGTTGAGGTTTAGAAAATGTGTTGTTGTTTACATTGATTTATGTGTGTTTGCTTGTGTGTTCAGGAAGTGCTCATGGAGCTGTTGGAGGAGTGTGCTGAGGGCCTCTGGAAGGCAGAGCGTTATGAGCTTATCACAGACATCTACAGACTCATCATTCCCATCTATGAACAGCGCAGAGACTTTGAGGTGTGTATTCACAACCTTGGCAGTGGTCCCAGATTGTAACCAGGTGCTATACACTAAGACTGGTTAAGTAATGCAATAAATCTGAGTATTGTGCCTTAGTGCCAGATTGACATAAACTGTGAATCAAAACTGTCAAATCTAAGTATGAAAACATGAAACGCTTTCACTTTCCAGTCGATAACAGCCACTAAAACATTTACCCTCATGCTTTAATTCAGCATTATTGTTTGTAAATTGTTGTGACGCATTCTGTTATTTCTGAATTTTTGTCCAACAGAAACTGACACACCTGTATGACACCCTGCATCGTGCCTATACTAAAGTAATAGAGGTGATGCACACTGGCAAGAGACTGCTGGGCACATACTTCAGAGTGGCCTTCTTTGGACAAGTAAGGAGCCATGTTTCACTGTTGTGATGAAATAAATTATGAAATACATTTTGACTAGCAAACTAACAAATGCATGTTCCTGCCTTATGCATTCTTGCATATTTATTATGGAAACACTCTCTTACACACACACGAGCCTTTAAATCAGAATCTAAACCTGCTGAAACTCTTTTCTCTTCTTTTCTCCTCGCCCTCCAAGGCTGCGGTAAGTGTGTAGGGGTGTATTTGTTTGTGTCGGATGCATTTCTTCTGTAAAATCTGTGACATAGAGTCTGCAAGCCTTATGCAATGTTGCTCTGGGTAACCACCTCATTAATGTTCCGTTTGATTGGTCATTTTACCTCTGGAACTCCTGCAGTGATTATACTGCCCTACATCCACCCACACACTCGTCTGTGTACTTTTCCTGAGAGACACAACATGGATATGAGTCTAAATAGACTGTATGAGTCCTTATGTTAACAAATTACATTTTCATGTTTACTTCCTCTCTAGTGTATTTTAATGTATCCTTCTCTGTTTGTTCTTTGTCTTCAATTGGAGACTGTTACTGCTCTGTGTTTATGTAGTGTTTGCCTACTTTCTTTTTCTTTGTACTATTTAAAAAACATTTATCAGTCAAATAAAGAAAAGTTTTTTTCAGTAATTTTATTTGTTTGTAAAAAAGGGTTGGAGGATAGTTGATGATAAAGTGCCTCACAATGACTTCTTCTGCAGGGCTTCTTTGAGGACGAGGATGGGAAGGAATACATCTATAAGGAGCCGAAATTCACACCACTGTCTGAGATTTCCCAGAGGCTCCTGAAGCTCTACTCTGATAAGTTCGGCCAGGAGAATGTGAAGATCATTCAGGACTCTGGCAAGGTGGGATTACATTTGTGTTTATATGCCTGTAACAGGAAATACTAGACCCTGACAGCAGTGCAATGGTCATGAGAGAACATTTTAAAGTACGATAGGTTTGTAGAGCAGAGTTCACGCACATATCATCATTACATCACAATTCTATTTCAACAATTCAGAGATTAAAATACTGTGTGATGTAATGTGCTCTCTTATACTTTTCTGACATGACTAAGGGAAAAAAAATCATGTGACTTTTTCTCATGTGCATGTTTGTGTACTCATATTTATAGATTTTAAATAGCTACAGTTGAGAGAAAATCTTACTGTAAGTCACACATTGGCAGACTATTGTCTTTTGTAGTTTTTGAGTCCGGTGGTTTTATAAAGCTGAGAACTCTTAATCCATCTAACACTTTACAGTTTAATGAGATAAAATTAATTCCTCTGAAGGTGAATATTGTGCCGTTTTCTTGCTCATGGTCAAAGGAAGCAATGTTTGTAATTAAATATGAGATGGAAGAAGCTAATATCCATTCATTTAATAGCAGCACCTCTAAAAGTCACTCCTTGCTCACATTGTGTTAAATCAAATCACTGTTCCAGGGTGGAGCAGGCCTAAAATACCATAATTGGGTAAAAAAAAATACATTTTTATGAAAACTGGTTTGCTGATTCCCTATGCTTCTCAGTCAGAAAAATATTAAACACATTCATCAAATAGAGTATAATATTGATTCTCGTGAACACAGTGGTATTGTAAAATTTAAAACAACGTTCTTTTCTCCGTAGGTGAATCCAAAAGACCTAGACCACAAGTATGCCTACATCCAGGTGACTCACGTCACACCGTACCTGGAGGACAAGGAGCTTGAGGACAGGAAGACTGACTTCGAGAAGAGCCACAACATCCGACGCTTCGTGTTTGAGACGCCATTCACAGTGTCGGGCAAGAAGCAGGGAGGAGTGGAGGAGCAGTGTAAACGGCGGACCGTTCTCACCAGTAGGTCACTAACTGAACAACACTGAACAGTCAGCAGAGAGACAGACCCCAATTTCACTCAGATAAGTAGGAGAAGAATCAGAATGTGATGTTTACGTGAAATCAATAACCAAAATATTTGGTATATTTCTAGTCAACCTTATCACATCAGTAGTGTTGGGAAGCACAAACTGCGGTTTCTGTCCATTCTTACTGATTACACGGACCTCTCAGATATGTTTCCTTAATGTCAGTCACCTGAAACATTAATCAGATAAGACCCATTAAGGTTTATTACAGTACTTTGCTGTCCACTTTATCCCAAAGTCCTTTTGTTATCAGGGCCTGTTAATAATCATTGACTGATAGTGACCTAAGACAGACTCACTTGTCCAGTGAGTGTTTACAAACCCAGCAGAAAGTTAAAATCCTGGTTATGATGGTTATGGTATATAATATAAGAGATGTCTCCATGTCTCAGTAGCCATGCTAGTACCTGTATGTTGATGTTCTCACATGATGCTGTAGAATTATCGATTACAAATCGGTTGTGCATATATTTAAATCATCTTTTTCTCTCCCAGCCACCCACTGTTTCCCATACGTGAAGAAGCGCATAGCTGTCATGTATCAGCACCAGACTGATCTGAGCCCCATAGAGGTGGCCATAGACGAAATGAGTGCCAAGGTGGCCGAGCTGCGACTGCTGTGCTCGGCCTCCGAGGTGGACATGATCCGCCTGCAGCTCAAATTGCAAGGCAGCATCAGTGTTCAGGTACAAATAATGAGGTCACGTAGTTATATAAAAGACTATAAATCAATGTAATTCTTTAGATTATATCAGTGTTATTGATGATCTTTGACCTCCATTCTTTTCCAGGTAAATGCTGGTCCTCTTGCTTATGCCAGAGCCTTCTTAGATGACACCAGTGCCAAGAAATATCCTGACAACAAGGTCAAACAGCTCAAAGAGGTTTTCAGGTACTGAACAATGACAGCATGTATAAAGATACAAATTACAACAATTACACCTTCTCTATAACAGATCGTTGCTATGACTTTTAGCGCTAAAATCCTTGCGGCTCTCTCCTCAGGCAGTTTGTAGACGCCTGCGGTCAAGCGCTGGGAGTGAACGAGCGGCTGATCAAAGAAGATCAGCAAGAGTATCATGATGAGATGAAGGCCAGCTACAGGGACATGACCAGAGAGCTGTCCAGCATCATGCACGAGCAGGTAGAAAAAAGTCTTAGCTGCCTTCATCGCTGCCCAGATTTATTCATTTTGCTGTTACCTGAGTTATTATTATTTACTTTACTGACTAACTGTTAAATGTTGATGTTCTGCTTGTTTACTAACCATGTGTCTTATCTCCTGTTCTCATGGTGCTGGCCTGAGCAGATCGGATGGTACTGTTTCTGTTGTGTTTTCTAAAAACCTAAAGAAATATTTATTTAAATCAGCTAATATTTAACTGTTCATCATAACCACATCAATGTTTGAGTCACATAGCCAGGAATGTTAGATGATGATGATGATGTTGTACTGCACACATAGTTATATACAGGTAATATACATGTAGTAATTTAACAAGGGAATGAAAGGCTACCCTCTATTCAACGAGGAAAAAATAATATGCATTTGTGCATTTCAGTTTTAAACAATAACCGTATCATCTTTTTTCTACCTGAACGTTTCTTCTAGATATACCCTGTGGAAGATGGTGCAAGGAGCACTCTGTCTGACTCTATGGGCATCTTCAACGCCATCAGTGGCACACCCACCAGTGCCAACCTTCACGGCTCAACAAGCATTCTCTAATGAGGAATATCAGTGAGGACACTTTCTAACAAAACAAACCTGAAGCCAGAGACGTTGGTGTTTTTTTTTTTTACCTGCTACTTCTGTGCTTAACATATGCTGGAAAATGCGATGCTCATTCTGTTAAGTGGAGGCCCAGTGTTTCCTATGGAGACTGTCAAACTTTACAGCAACGCTTTGGCAACTTATGACCAGATTTATCCTTCTGATTAGTTTGATCCTGTGTAACATGGGGTTAAGCACATGTGAGCCATGCCTGAGGATTCAGCAGGTGTATCCAGTACTGTGACTAACAATATATTATCTTTACTGTCCTAGGGTCTTAAGCACCACCCCATGTTGTCCATAGGTTAAAACAAAAGCAAGGAACTACAGTTTGCATTTAACCCATTCTAAACCTTACCTGTGTGTACAGTGTTTTTTATTAGAAGTAAATGCCGCTGCTGTAACAGTACATATATTGTAGTATTTTTACATATGTTTTTCTATTTGTTTCCTGTTACAGCAGAAGCATTTCCCTGGTGAGATTTAACCTTCTCTCTTGCATTGGACATTAATAAGAAGAAGAAGTCTTTACCCTATTTTCAGACGTGTAGAACTGTCTAAAGCCAAGTGAATCACAACCTTTTAATCTAGTTTCTGTAAAGTAAAGAAAGCCTGTCTATTTTCTATTGTTAGCACGGCTACCAACTGCACAGAAAAAAAACTCTTGCCAAAGACAGAAAAAAAAACGAGGCAATGTGCAATGTAAGACAAGGGTGTGACAATTTATAATCTGTCCCTCTGTTTCTTTGCGTGTAATGTTGATGCCTTTTATTATCTGTAAGGTACAATAAATATTTTTACTTAATGACTGCTTATGTAAATATGTTTGATAAAAAAATTAAATCTGTAATAATATATATGTCTCAGTGTTGATTTTAGACAGTATGTTCACTTTCTATTATTATACTTTTACACATGGGATTTCATCACAGTTTACTGCTGCTGGGAAAACATGTCCTAAGTCTCATGTCTTTATCTGATCCAGTGATGACTTAGCAGCACTGCTGCAGTCATCTGATTACAGATTACAGTCATTTTGTTCTCATGTAGTTGTAATTTAGTCACTGACAAAGATAGTACTGACGTTTGCTGCTCTTCATTTAAAAAAAAAAAAAAAAATTTATTTTGTTTTGAAAAAAACAAACAAAAACAACTGATGGATCCTCAGTCCTCCATCTTGTTCCAGATAAAGCTTATCAGCTCCAAACACTGCAACTGTCAAAGCACCGCAGAGCAGAAAATACACACAGAAGATGAGTGAATCATGATGATTGCTGGAACAATATATTGATATGGTACTGTTAAAATGGTTTATCTACATTATGCTGTTGATGGATGGATTTTACATTAGCAAGAAAAGTATGCAGTTAATACTATTGCTATTATTCTTATTACCAGAGACATTATGAAGTCATTATCAGACTTTTCACCACCTTTCCTACTGTAACAGTATGTTTTACTATTTATTGTGTTACTTTGAAACAAATATTTAACTATCATACATCTTTATTTTAGCAGCTAATTGATTGTTTTTATGTTTTGCTTCTGGCACACATTTATTTTTTTTATCCCCTTTTTTCCCCAAAGCATTTTCTTTTCATTTCACCTCTAACATTTACATAAGTGTAGTGAGTATTGTGATGCTAACTTCAGTAGCTGAACTGAAAAGCTAACTAGCATTGCAGCTGAAAATAGCTCTAGCATAGGTAGCACTGCATTATCATTTACAAGAACCTATAGGATGCTGCATCCAGTGCTCTAATGATAATACTAATGCTGTGTGTGTGTGTGTGTGTGTGTGTGTGTGTGTGTGTTTGTGTGGTAATGAGAAAACATGTTGGTCTGTGTCAGGGTGAGTGGAGCTCTGATGCTGACTCCTGTAAAAACCACAAAAAGGACCAGCTAATCCCATCCCAGCCCTCCACACACACACCAGCACACATCTTGTTGTGTCCTGCTGGTTTACTGCACAACTGAGTCTTTGTTTGAGGGATTTGGGTGATGCTAAACATTATGTGTCCTGCTAGTGCTTCATGGTGTGTGTTTATTTGAGCCTTTATTTGGCGAAATACTCAAGAATTCAGGATTCACAGTATGTTCTGTAAGCTTGACTTTTTTTACTGTATATATTGTATATCGTCATTTTTTAGTGATTTCTCTAACATTTTTTAACATTTCATCCAAGTCACAGAGAAAAGCACTTGATTTTATGAATAATAATACCCAGCATTGTTTGTAGTCAGCTATATTACTGTCTGTATAAAAAAGCCTAAAAAATTAGTTTTAATTTGGACTTTTATTGTGAAAATTATGTAAGAAATGTATCATTTTTTGCTTCCAGTTATTTTATTAGTTTCAAATCCTTGTATGTAAAATTTAACATTTTTTGTCTGATGCCATAACTTAACAGTAGTAATACTTCATAGCACATACTGAATAAGACAACAACATGATGAATGTTTATGCCTTCATCAGCTGACCTGACAATTCTCTTCTTTATCTGTAAAAGCTTTGCACCTGAGTTCCCTGAGTCATAAAGTAAATTAATGACACACACACATGTGTGTTGGTGATGAAGATAATGTGCTGGGAGGTTGGGAAAAAGGGGATTTGCATGATGGGAAGTGCTTGACAAGATGATCCATAGTTCAACAATGAGTGGGTGGTGCAGGAGGTTTGGTGGAAGGTTACATAAGAGCCTGGTCTTAGATCAGTCTTTATGTTGTGGATATAGACAGTGGTCACTAGTCTCTCTGTCTCTTTCTATTGGAAGACTCAAGTAGAGAGAGGACCCACACAGGCACAGCAGCCATGGCAGGTGAGTCTCACAGAACTCTGATTTACATTATGGATTTGTAACTCCTGCAAAGTTGAGAGAAATATGCTTTTCACTTTGAACTTTGCACAGTGGCTATGTTGAACATTTATATCTTACTAGAAAAGAAAGAAAACCTGCATATTTACCGCAAAGTAACTTGTGCAAACTTATTTCTCCAGAAACAGGTGCGATGAAGCCCAAGAAACAATGTGTAAGACCAATCGTTTTTTTAATTTCTTTATTTTACGACACTTAAAAATTATATTAATCTGTCACTGGATGTTGATTTTTAAAGAGGAATAAATATACACTTATTCAACAGTATTTTAAAAAGTCCAGTTAAAGTTTAAACTGTTAGTTAATATGTTCTGCAAAAATGTTTTATATCTGCAGACAAGGTGTTATCCTCACATTTTCCCTTTCCCTCTTACAGGCTACTATCTTTGGATACCCAATAAGCATCTTTTTCATTGTGGTCAATGAATTCTGCGAGCGCTTCTCCTACTATGGCATGAGAGGTGAGTCGGTTGTTCTGGACTTGATGCAGTTTTTTAATATTTATTCGTGACTAATCTTTGCTTCCTGGTGAGAGAACATAACTACAAAAAAAACTGCTAGCTGAGAAATGACTAATGCACTTTTTTTGATCCTTTACGTACATAATATTGATGATACTTCTAGACTATTACCTTTAAGATGTCTAATTGGCTATTTTTACACTGTTTCACTGAAATGTCTTCCTCCTTTTTTAAACTGTGCCTGTCTACCTTATGTTTCTTTCCCCAGCCGTGCTCGTGCTGTACTTCAAGTACTTTTTCAAGTGGGACGATGACTTTTCTACCACCATCTATCACACCTTTGTGGCTCTCTGCTACCTGACGCCCATCCTGGGAGCTATAGTGGCTGATTCATGGCTCGGCAAGTTTAAGTGAGTTTCAATCCCGTAATTGTTTGCAGTTTGCTAAAAAAAGACCAACATGCATAGAGTGCAAATAGGGTAAATAGTTAAAGTAAAAGCATTTCATCCTGAATCAGCTTTTATCTTTTCATTTTTGACCCTTGTCTATCTTATCTCTTGTGTGAACGTGTGGTACACCTGTTAAATCTTCGCTCCTTCCTCCTCCTCCCTCTGCACAGGACTATTATTTACCTGTCCATCGTTTATGCTGTGGGACAGGTCATCATGGCTATAAGTGCTGTCCATGATATCACAGATTCAAACAGAGATGGTACCCCTGACAGCATGGGCTTCCATGTGTGAGTTGAGCACATTTAGAGTAACGCCAGGGAAACATAACACTTAAAGTTGTGTACTGACACTGAGTGTCCGCTGTGTTTTCACTCCAGAGCTCTGTCCATGGTCGGTTTGCTCCTTATTGCTCTGGGAACAGGTGGCATCAAGCCCTGCGTGGCTGCCTTTGGTGGAGACCAGTTTCAAGACGATCAGGTTGGATGTTGCTCAAGCTCACACACACAAAACACTTTACAATCTCATGAAATCCAGTACAGTCTTGCAAAAAAACAGAATATATATATATATATATATATATATGACTATCACATATGAGCAAGCAAACTATCACATATGTATGACACAGTAAGTGTCTTTATAGTGTTCTAGATTTATTTTTAAATAAAAATTGCAACTTTTGCTCATTATTATACAAAGAGTAACCCACAATGTCAAAGTGGCAGCGTAGATTGAGTCAGACTGCAGCTGTAGGCTTCAGGTCACTGTCTGAGGTCATGCTCAGTCTGGGTTTTCCAACGATCACTAGAGTGACTGTTGGGTGTCTGATCACCTCCATGACTCTTGGTAGAATCCTGGCGGCTCCAGACTTCTTCCATTTCACAGTTACTGTGGCAGCTGTGCTTCTAGGAACACGTAAAGCATTAGAAAGGGTTTGAGACTCTTGTCCTGATCTGTGCCTCACCACAGTTTCATCACAGAATATGTCCTCCGGAGAATATAAAAGCTTTAGAAGCTATGTCCAACCAGTTCAGTTAGGTTAAGACACATCTCAGGATACTTAAAGCAAACAGGATGTAGCTGACAATATTGGAAATGAAAAGTGCACAAAGGTAAAGCGACTTAAAGCAACTGTGCATCCACGACTGGCTGTCTTTCTATGTCTGCTCACATACGGCAATAAAAAAACATCACTCAGCTATCAGCGCCATCGTGTCAGCACTTCTAGTATCTCAGTTTCATTCCATCCAGTTGTTGATTAACTAACAACCATGTCTGCATCTGTTTCGGTAACTTTATAATACGGTTCAAGGCCAGAGATAAAGATTATTCCATAATATTAATGACGCTGATAAACCAGGATGTTATATAAGAAGAAATACAGGTACAGCCAACATTGATGTTTTTAATCTTCCTGTGTTTAACAGGAGAAGCAGAGAAGCACCTTCTTCTCCATCTTCTACCTGTCCATCAATGCTGGCAGTCTGCTGTCCACTGTCATCACCCCAATACTCAGAGGTAGAACAGATCACAGAACATGAAATCTGTTACTGACACACATACAGTAAATGCAATTTAAAATGTGTCTGTGTGGTTTCCAGCTCAGGAGTGTGGTATTCACACTAAGCAGAAGTGTTTCCCTCTGGCCTTCGGCGTCCCTGCTGCTCTGATGGTGGCTGCCCTGAGTAAGTTCATCTCAGCCTCTGCTACATCAGTCCTGACATTTAATAAATCATGTCTTTATTCTTATTTTTAAAAAAAAGGCAGCTTTTGGGTTGCCAGGTTACAAAACAATGTTAATAGTTGCTTGGTAGTGAAAGCATTAAGAAACCCATTAGTTATAAACTCTTAATTGCACTCAATAAAGATTTTATGAGAAAATTGTATCATTAATGTTTATAGTAAGAAGAAGATAATAGGTAATAATATGAGGTAACTTAAAGACATTCTGTCTGTGACCTCATTTATTTCCTGATCGGTTTCTCATATTAGTCGCATGTTCAGATACATATGTGATATTTGTGTGTGCGTGTCTGCAGTTGTGTTCATCGTTGGAAGTGGTATGTACACCAAAACCGCTCCTCAGGGCAACATCATAGTGAAAGTCTGCAAATGCATCGGGGTGAGTGTTTCTGAAGAGTGCACGTTCCTGATGATTTCAAACACAACATCAGATTTACTCAATCTCGAATGAACCTTGTGAACATTCAGTTACAGTTACACATTATGGTTGGAGGCAAAACTCACGTGGAAATATCCTTTGTCTTATGTGTAGTTTGCTGTCAAGAACCGATTTAGGCATCGTTCCTCTAAGCACCCTAAGAGAGCTCACTGGATGGACTGGGCTGAGGAGAAATATGATGTGAGTGCAACATACGTACATACATGCAAAAACACAATGACAAACACACAGCCAGTGGCTGAATCCTAATCATCGTCTCTGTTTGGGTCCAGAAACTCCTCATTGCTCAGGTGAAGATGGTTCTGAAGGTGCTGTTCCTCTACATCCCTCTGCCCATGTTCTGGGCTCTGTTTGACCAGCAGGTAACTGACTGCTTACTAAAATGTCCACATGTCAATAGAGACTTAAAAAGTGAGCTGACAGACTAAATAAGAGCTGTGTGTCCTCCACAGGGCTCAAGATGGACCCTCCAGGCCACCACCATGGACGGAGACTTTGTAAGTGTTTTAGTCTGAGCGTTTTTTGAGATGTGGCACCTCTGAGATGAGTTTTCTAATTGTCTTTTGTGTCTTTCTTCAACAGGGAGCGCTCATAATCCAGCCAGATCAGATGCAGGTGAGACACTTTGTTGTAGTCTTCATGTTATTGGTGTGATCTGATAGGACAGGCTTTGAAACAGTAACTCACCTTCTTCCCACCAGACCGTCAACCCTATCCTGATCCTTATTTTGGTGCCAATCATGGACAGTTTGGTCTACCCGCTGATCGCCAAGTGCAAATTAAACTTCACGTGAGTTGTATTCTTGTATGACATAACTGTAGGTTATAGTTAGGTTGTTTGTCATCTTTTTAACTGTCTCTGCCCCAAGCCAGCCTTATCATTTAAACAAAATCTGCTTGAAGATACAAGAAAATATATTTTCATTTAGTTATTTATAGATAGTAACACACTACAGTGGAACTGTAACCTGATATAATGACATTTTAAATGTTTACTGCTGTTTTGTATTAATTGACATGTACAATCCATTTGTATTAATAAGCAATAATCAAATATAGTGTAAAGCTTCAAACAATCCTTAACTCAAGCTTCCCTTACATTACAGTACATTACAGTGAACTATTAACCATAGATGTACTGTTTATTTCCTTTATATTACATGTTACTGATTTGAGATTGGTCATGGTGTTGATGTGTGCCTGTGTTTGTTCTGCAGTCCTCTGAGGAGGATAACTGTAGGGATGTTCCTCGCTGGTGTTGCATTTGTGGCTGCTGCTCTGGTCCAGATTCAGATAGATGTAAGAATCCCACACACAGAAAGTCACACTGAGCATGTCAGTCACACACACAGTCTCATAAAACACGACTCCATTCTTCTTCTAGAAAACACTGCCTAATTTCCCATCAAGCACTGAGGGCCAAGTGAAGTTTATCAACATGGCCAAGGAATCACTGACTGTCAAAGGTGGAACTAATGAGTATGAAGTGTTGCCTTACACAGTGAGTAGTCCATAGACACACACACACTATCTGGTCGAATGTACTAAAACTTCTCTACTGTTAGTTACCATGGTAACGTAACCTGTAGCCATCGTCTAGAGGACATACTCATCTTGGTATATCTTTTTTCATACAGTTCAGTGAAGATTACCTGACATTCAATCAACAATTTGACCTTGGTGTGGGACCTAATATCACAGAAACAATCAGTCTTCAGGATGGAACACGGAGCACCATAGTCATGATACAGGAAGGCGAACAACTCAGTACTCTATCTGTAAGCATACATGCATCAGCATGCAGCCATGATAACTATCTGCTCAGCTGAAACTCACAATGTAAAAATGCTTTTCTGAGCTTGGCTGAGCAGACTTCAGACTTTAATTTGTATTATTCACTGACTATACCAACTTTAACCAACGTACAACTGTATGGAGGCTCTAAAGTGTCTTTCTCTCTTCAGTTTGCAGACATCACATCAAAGCCAGATGAGGGTGCTAATGCTATCAGGCAAGTTTCATATTTCTCATGATCACTGCATAAGTATTCTGTGACTGTAACTTCCTGGGTTTTGTTTATGTGTTTCTTATTCACACACACTGGAATCATGTTCCAACTTAGGGCTGGTTACTGTAGTTTGACCATTGTAGAAATGATAAATGATAACTAAGAAACAGACATCTTATTAAAGATCCATCGTCATTTAGCACAAATGAAGTTTCTGTTCGCGGTTAAGATCATGAGATGGAGAGTTACAGAGTTACACGCAAGTTCCTCGTGCAAGCAGAGACGTATTTGTTCATTATTTATTGATTTATTGAAGCTTTTATGTAAATAGGCAGAATTTGTTAATTATTGATTAAAATGTCTCACAGTGAAACTAAAACAACTGTTCTCTCACCTTTTCTACTGATTTCTCCTTCCTCAGATTTTTCAATGGCTTTAACTCAACTTTGAATGTAACTGTGGGTAAACTGGACTATGGGGCAATTGTCAGCAACAATATGTCAAAATATATCGGAGTACCACAGGGAAAGTAAGACTGATATTTTATTAATAAGTAATTACACATGTTGTAGAGAGAATTCTTTGCTCTGAATGGTGTTTTTCTTGTTATGTCAGCGCTCAGTTCAAGATCATCAGTGAAGCTGGAGATGTGTGTGTCTACCCTAAAAAACTGGGCTTTGGCAGCTCCTTCACGATGATCATCCAGCCAACATTTGGACAAAATGTAACTGATACATTTAGAGTCACAGTACAGCTTCTATATATGTTTCTGATTAACGTAACACATCTGTGTACTTGTCTTTGTCCTGCAGTGTGAAGGGAGCATCACGGAAGTGCTGGATATCGAGCCTAACAGCATGCACATGGCCTGGCAGATTCCTCAGTATTTCCTCATGACTTCAGGAGAGGTGGTGTTCTCTGTCACCGGCTTAGAGTTCTCCTACTCGCAGGTACAGTTCGCCCATGTCTGACACAATTAGTAAACACAAATAATAAAAGCGCCATTGAGCAACAAAGAACAATGGAACGAATTTCCACGTCTCGACGTCTTTGTTGAATCTCTAATTTTGTTCTCAAGGCGCCGAGCAACATGAAGTCTGTGCTGCAGGCTGGTTGGCTGCTAACTGTTGCTGTCGGGAACATCATTGTGCTCATTGTTGCAGAGGCTGCAACACTCCCAGATCAGGTAGGTGGATCATATCTTTCTTTTGGTAGACATGCAGTGCTCTGACTAACCTTGGGTACGTTTATTTGGTATGTTAAAATTGCCTCAAATCAACTAAAACTTGTCTTAATAAAAAAAACTATGATATTTCTTATGTGGATTTTGATGATGACTGGAAACAGAAAATGTCAAACTTTTCCTTTAAGCTTAGCTCCATAATAACACTGTGTTTATCCGTTCACTAGTGGGCTGAGTACATCCTCTTTGCCGCTCTGCTGGTGTTAGTGTGCATCATCTTTTCTGTCATGGCCTATTTCTACACCTACATTGATCCAGCCAAGATAGAAGCCCAGTTTAGCCAGACTGAGCCTGAAGATAAGAAGATGAAGAGTCTGGAGATGGCCCGGAAGGATTCATCTGACCACAGCAAAGAGAAGAGAAAGGATTCGGACTCCAGCTCTGACTCCAGCTCTGAAGAGGACGAACCCAAACAGACCAAGATCTAAAGCGACGGTTCTCCACTACGTTCTCCTCCTTTAAAAAGAATGCTGCTTTGTTCTGTGTATCATGCCTGAGAGTGCACTGTGGTGCTTCAGAGGCTAGAATGAATCAACGACCTCAGTCAGGTGCAGAAGTTGTAAGAACACAGTAGTAGAGCTTAGATGGATAAGCTTTTTGTGCATAGTATTAAAGAAGGATCATGACAGGGATCATTTAAACACCATTCTTGAGTGAATCTTCGTTTTTTAGAAGTTACACATAAATGAAATCCCTGGTTTGTTTGTTGGTTATTAATTTGTAATTTTGCTGTTGTAAAAATCTTTTCGAAATGATTTATTTTAGAAGTAATTCTTGTTACTTAGTATGTCATGTGCTGGAATACAGCACAATATTGTATGTAATGTAATATATTGTCACAATTTTTATCGGAATTATGTCATTTATTTTTCATTTTTAAGCTCAAATTTCAGTTTGGTATAAAAACTGTCCTTTGTTAAAGAAACACATGGGAAATTATCAATAAACATCTGTATCAGCAGTGTTGTCTTTACACCCACGAAACATCATCATTCTACATCATCTTTTTCTGGCAGCAAAAGTGCAGCATT
>OMLM01014293.1:0-20171 GCA_900302695.1 Helostoma temminkii | reverse complement strand
AAGTGCAGCATTTAACATGGTAGCGCGTTAATATGTATAATATTTAGAGAGATTTATTAGCCGAAATAGAATATCATATTCAGAATAAGAAGTAAATAAGAATACGTTACATTTTTTATATCTACATAGTAAGTTGGTGTCCTGTCATTGAAGCTGTCATGTTGTGCTGCTATGTCTTTATAGTAGCCCAGAGTAGAGAAACCAAATGTTTGTGACATAGAAGAGTCAGATAGTGGAGAAACATGATGTTTTCTTTTACTCAAGTTAATTTCAGGAAGTTCAGGCCCATAGTTCCACATCTTTATACAATCAATTACCCTTTTTTCATTGCAACATGTATATATACCTAATTTAAAAGTATTATTGTTATAGCAGATGGACAAGAGACTTACACAATTACATGTAAGGATTTTACTCCAGTGTTCACAATATTTACAGATTCTGTCAGTCACTTCCTGTTTCTACAGCCAAACCATGTCCTGGGCATCTGGATAAAAATAATGAATGAATAAGCCTATTGTCATTTTTTTTATGAAGATAAATAATAGTTCAAGTTGACATTGACAACAGATCTTCAGCTTATTTTTTTTCCATGTCACAAATGTCACTTAGATTAAACACAGATGTAAACCTTGAGCTTCCCAAACTGAACAAAACTCAAAAAACTTCTGATGGATGTGACCCATGTTTTTCTTCCAGCTGCATCTAGTTGGAATAACATATTGTAACATTTTTGCTATAACAGACATTAATTTTCTAATACATATTTTCATATAACAGGAAGACACTGTGAAACTCCAGAAATCACCTAAAACTGCTGCATTACTCACACTTGTACTGGACTGAAGAGCTTTTTATAGAAATATAAGTGACTGTCTATACATTCTATTATATACTAGTAATAAAACAGCCCCATCCTTTTTGTTTTCCTCAGATTCACTTTCTGCACTTGTGTGGTGCTTTCAATCCGTAGACCTCCACAGTTCTCCTTCACCACTGTTATATATTCAATCAGAAAAAACCTTGGCTTGTGCTAATGCTACAGCTGAATTATTCTGTTAAAGCATCAGCTCCATTCACACACGATTGAAAACCAAAGACTTTCCTTCAAATATAATTTTTAATAAAAACAAAATACAAAAGCGTATGCTGAACACTGTCAAATGCTTTGGAGAAATCAATGAATATACGATACAACTTGACTTTGTTCTTTGTGATGTATTTCTATACAAGTATCAGCAGAATGAAAACTGTGGAATAATCCACGCCATAACCTGCTTATAAAATATGTAACTTTCTTCTGCATAAGGCACCAACCTATTATTTAGAATGTTTCTATACACTTTATATTCAGCAGTCATATTACTCTGTGCTGTCCCTACATTATTTCTATCACTATTATCACCATATAATGGCCAAACCACAGTCTCACACCAAAGCTATGAAAGTCACCTGTGTGTAATACTGTTATAGAGTGAGATCATATTGGGACTAACCACTTGTCATCTGTGATACTATTAGGATTTACTGTATATTAGACCTTGTACAGCTTTTCATTTTCTTCCGCAACTACTGAGTATTCATATTATCCAGGAAAATATTGCTCATGAGATTTACAATGTTTTTCTTATTGTTGCATACATTTTTTAAAACTCTGACTCTCAAAAATATACTTATGAAAATCCTTCACATTACCTATTCTTTTGTATTGATTTAGTGCACTGTATTTCACTGTATTTAACATGGACATAACATGGATAGTAAACATTCAATCCGAATAGCAACTGCTACATTGGTGTTTTATTCTAATGCAGTAAAAATGGTATTAAATACATTTCCATGCACAATATGATATAATCCGTGAAGCTGTGGAAGCTTCTTTAACAGTTTTGTATTTCACCAAATAAGCAAACTCATAAGTGAAATCCCCATTAGATGTAAATCAGCATGACAATATATACCAAAAAAATATATATACATTACCACCACCTGCTGGTTTTGATGTTGTGACAGCAGCAGCTGTATGCAGCTTTATGGGACAGTGTAGCTACAGACCAGAGTGTTCGCACTGAACCCTGTACACCACAACATTTAAACCATAAGTGCTCAGCTCAGTATTATGGCTTATCAGTGTTCTGTGTAGTGCTCCACCCGACACATGTTGTCCAAAGGTTAAAACACACATGTGGAATATCACCTTTTTTAAAAAAAATTATTATGGCTCCTATATATGCACAGTTTCTGCACATAAAGCCACTGTAACCATACTTTATTCTAATATTTTTACATGTGTTTTTCCTTTTAAGACTTCTTTTCTTTTGCCTTGGACATTTAAAAGAATTATTTGATCCTTCTTTATGATGTACTGTATGATTGGACTGTGTGATATTATATATAAGTTAGAGAAAGAAAATATTGACCCCTAAATTTACAAAATGCATAAAACATTTTATGTAAGCAAATAGTATTAAACTGTAATTTCTATGAACACTTCAAATAATCAATTCAACAAGTAAGAAATACAGTATACGGCATATGTATACATATATACATAAATATATACAAATGAGTAAAACTTGAGAATATTGAATGAATTTTAATGTAAAGTTTGCTATATACATGATGTAATTACAGTTAATGTCAGAATGAGTGAGTGACATATATTGAAGTATGTTTCTCAGTATCGTTCTGCTGAATTGTCACACTGACGCTGGGAGCTGCTCATTATATCTCTGTTCACGACAGTAACATGACATTACATAAAAACAGAACGCAGGCATTTGCATTTCAGCTGGAACACATCATGAGTACACAGTAAGACGTGAGCATGGACATGTAGAGCTCACAGAGTGAGTTAATTCTAAACCTCCTTTTCTAGCTGTGACCGTAGAGACGTTATAGTTTTATGTCGGTCATATACAGCACGACATTGTGGCACACTGTGTTAAAAACAATATTTGCTTTGGGAGCAATTTGGTAATAACTTATATTGTAGGTATTACATAACTATGAACTGTTCTATAATTACAGGGCACAAGATGAACAACTAATTCAACAACTTGTTAGTTGAATAGGCCTGTTAGGGGATATGCTAATGCTGTGCGTGGTGCATGTAGGGGTTCTATCTAACAGTGGGCAGACTGTCATTTGTGTGAATGGGAGAACTTGGGCACTTTTGTCTGCCATTTCCTTTCTACAACAGCCCTGCACATAATCTGACACGCACCCACTCACACATTCACTGATCTACTCATTTACACACAACTGTAATACATTTCTATTTAGTTCTTTAAGTGAAGCTTTATTGTCATGTGACAGTACGCTGCTGTTAATTTAACATTTTGTGACATAAATTGTGTAATTTAACTTATGTGCTGACCATGATGTAATAGCTAAAGGTGGACAGACACTGTTCGGCTTTGGCATGAATTTAGACCTGACAGATTTTATAATTGGTTGTTGTTTGACGTGCAGTGAGAGCAGAGTGATCAGACACCTGAACGACCAAGTGGATGATCAGGTGGATTTCAGAGAACAGAAGCTCAGCTCACAGGTTCTGGTTCAGCAGGAGGCCTATTGAAACGTGTTAACACATTGTACACAATACATTGGAACATTACAGCCGCCCAAAATAAGACTCCTGACATTCATTCATAGCAGAAAATCATTAATCGAACTTCCAGGACTTCTAGCTTGGTTACTCAGTTATGATCATTGGATATGCTGGTATTATAAAATAGGTATCCTGTAGTTAAAAGTCTACTATTGAAAAGTTCCCACCAACCAAAATATTCTTGCTTACCACATAACCAAATTATAGCCCATAGGTACCTAGTAAAATCAGAATAAATACTCTAAATACTATATATAAGCACATATACAGTTAACTGTTATTCCTCAAACATTGCACATTATTCCTCTGTACTGACAAATACGTATCGATATGTACTGTATAGGTAAGCCAATATTACAAAGATGTACTCAAGCACTTTTGCTCACATACAGTGATACAGCATTACTCAGCTATCAACTTGTCAGCATATTTTATATCTGTTTTATTCCATCCAGTTGTTCATTAACTACCAGCCATACTGTACCTGCATCTGTCTCAGTGACTCACCGTTCAAGTGATGAATAGATTTTTCCATAACTTTAACACTAATGAAGAGTTTAGAGATAAGAGTATGGAAAAATACCAGTATGGAAAAATACCAGTATGTCCAACATGATCTTAAAAAATGTGTAGCTGCGTTTCCTGTCAGACTCTTTTCCGACTGGCTGTCTCCCAGCATGTGGAGAAGGAGCAGGAGGATTTTGGACAGATGGTCTTTTTTAAAAGGAAGGAAACGAAGTCCCGCTCCAATTTCTCTTGGTTACCTCTCACACCACAAGTCTGAAGCACTCCCAAGTCTGATGAAGAATGCACTTTTTATGCACTTTTATATTGATTTGTAATAGTAAGTTACTGTAAATGATTCATTACTCATTCACCTTCTGAAAAATCCAGAGACGGTGAAAAGAAAGACTTTTATAACAGGATTTTCTGTTGACCCTAAGGAAGCTTTGGCTAACGGTATAATATTCTGTCATAACCTGAAGACCAGCTAGGAATTCCATAGACTGGACTGTTCACACTTAAAGGACTGTTTCCACCACAGATCACAGTTTTCTGGTATTTCTGGACAGTCTGGAAGCAGCACACATCTGACTGAAAGTCATGCATTTCTATATTAAAACAAACAGACGCCAACCAGCAGCTTGCACTTTTCATAAAAAGAGAAATTTGTGCTTGAAAAAAATTAATTTGGATGAGATCCTAGAGAGAGAGACACGGGCCACAGAGACAAAATTACTTTAGAATATTAAGATAACTTCAGGTGAAGCTTAAGTTACTGTTGGTCTGTGACGTCACCACTCACAGATGCCAGTAATATATTAAATATATTATTATTTTGAAAAGAATGACTGGGCTCCTAAGATGTAATCATGGAACCATTACATAGCACATATTTAACAATCTTCTCTGCCGACTGGAGGCAGAGCAGAGTCAGACTGGAAGCATGGGTCCAACCAGTTGCTACAATCAAATCCCATTCAGAATGGGCTATGCAATCATTAATGTGTGTTTAATACTATTTAACATTATTCAATCAACAACACTTAGGACAACAGTGGACACTGCAAAGTCACATAGTTTACATACTTTATTTTATAATTAAGTTCTTTTTGTTGGCAGATTTAATAATGTATCAGTTCTCTCTTTATATAAAGCAGCATTTGAACTGTAGCTACATCAAAAGGATTATGAGACTAACTGGCTTTACTGAAAACACCAGTTAGCTAAGTAGCACAAGTGAGAGAACATCTGGATAAAGAGACCAGAAGTTACATTATTCTGTTTATAAATGTGTTTTTTTTTTGTAGGAATTCAATTAATCAATCAATTGTATTTGTACAAATTAAATAAGGGGTGGGGTCATTTCTGGTGAAGCAACAACATAATGAATGTATCCTCCTTTATCAGCTGACCTGACCAGTCCTCGTCTTCATCTCTAATAAAATACATCAGTATTGCACCAGAGGTCCCAGAGTCATAAAGTAATTCCTGAGTCACAGTTGGGAGGCTGGAAAAATGTGATTCACAGTTCAGCAGTGGGCGTAGCAGGAGGCTTGATGGAATATAACATAAGAGGCTGGCCTCCAACCAGTCAGTTGTGGATATAGGACATTTTAGTCACTTAGTCTCTTTATGTTGAAGGACTCACATGGAGAGGGGGGCAGACACACACACAGCAGCCATGGCAGGTAAGTTTAGTTCTGGGTGGGAACCATGAGATGGGTCCTTCAGGAACCCAGACTTACATAGGATTTATTTTCCTGCAAGAAATATTTTTATTATATGACAGATTATACCATTTCTTTTTTTTCATAATGAACTTGTTTAAGTGTGGGCTTCAATTCTAGGAGTAATTTGACATTTATATAATTTATATCAACATTTATCCTAAACCAGTGAACTTAGTCTGAACATTATGTATATTCACATTGCACAAGAAATGAAAATTGTCTCTATAAAATATGACTTGCTATTATATGCAAACTTATTTTTGCAGACCAAGATGAAACGAGGAAGCCCAAGGGAAACAGGGTAAATCTTTTATTGTATAATTATATGACTATATTGTAAAATATAGATTCATATTTTAAGAATAATTTACTGCTTGAATAATACATTTTAAAGAAGAATAAATCCACAGGTGTTGGAAAATCCCAATCAACAACTTAAAAGTGACATAACTCAGTTATATGCAACCTGTTGTTTAAATGTAATTTTTTCAAATGTACATCAAGGCATAAAAAAATCCATTTCCAGGCTTTAATGAATATGTGTTTGTATTTACAGTAGGTTTTACACCTGCAGGAAATGAACTCTGCAGTTATTGTCCCCTTTGCTTCTTACAGGCTGCCTGTATAAGCGTCATGTTGATTGTAGTCAGTGCGTTCTGCGAGTGTTTCTCCTTCATATCCATTCGAGGTGAGCTGGTTCTTCTTATATTAATGTCTTTTGAGGTTTTTTAAAATATTTTTCTGAATATTTGTCTTTGTGTTGCCTGCACCTGGTGGTGGAAAATAAATGTACTTAAGTAATGTACATAGGTACACTAAGATATTTACTGGCATTTGATACTTTATAACTCACTACATTTACTTTACAGCTGTAGTTATTTTACATATTAAGATTTTCCACACATAATATATAATATAATATGTTCAATAAAGACACACAAGATCATTAAGGTTTGTGTTTTATCAGTTTTGACATATTGTGTTTGTTGATATTTGTGACTCGAAGAGCACATCACATTTCATGACTAAAATCAGGAAGTTTACAAATTTTTTCTGGGTTGGGCTTTTTTTTAACCATCTATCGCACCTTTATCATCATTCATGAACTTTTCTTTCTGCAGGCACACTCATGCCGTACTTTAAGTTATTTTTCAATTGGGATGATAACAACTCTACCACCGTCTATTACACCTTTGTGGGTCTCTCCAACATGATGCCCCTCCTGGGAGCTATCCTGGCTGATACGTGGCTCGGCAAGTTCATGTGAGTTTCAGATCATGAAATTTTGACATGCAACCAAACAACCATCCTTTGCAGTTCGCTTATTGATAAATACTAATATTCTGGAGATATCGCACCTCACATATATTCTAAATACTGTGAAATATTATATTTAACCCTTGTCTGTCTCATGTCTTGTGTGAACGTGTGGCACACCTGTTAAATCTTTCTTCTTCCTCTCTCTCTGCACAGCACCATTGTCTTCATGTCCATCGTTTATATAGTGGGACAGGGCATATTGACTATAGGTTCTATCAATGATATGACAGATGCAAACAAAGATGGCATGCCTGATGACCTAAAAGTCCATATGTGAGTTGAGCACATGTGTTAATGGTATAATTCAACAAAACCACATTGACCAATGATATACTGCACTCACATGTACTGACATTATTTCTGTGCTGCGTTTTGTCACCCAGAGGTCTGACTATCACCGGTTTGATTCTTATTGCTCTGGGAACAGGTTTCATAAAACCCTGCATGATTGCCTTTGGTGGAGACCAGTTTCAAGACCATCAGGTTGGATGCTGCTCAAGTGTGACACACACACACACACACACACACACACACACACACACACACACACACACACACACACACATTCTGTATACACACAGGAGAGAAGATGGGAGTGCATAAACAACTTTGCAGCACATCTCTTAATTATCAGATGCTGTTTCTCATCATTAATTATTACTTATAAATACAAGAACGGTTCATATCATAACATGGATAATTTCACAGGTTTGCAGACACATTTTAGGCAGCTCTGCATGAATATGAATTCATTTGGTTAAGGTGTGAATATAGTTCACTTCTAAAGCCTTAAAATACTTATTTTTTTGCTGTTCACTGAAGACAGTTGGGTTGTTGAAGTTTGAAAGGTGAATAAGAGATGAAAGTACAAAAAAAAAAAAAGAAGACACCATTTTGCACCAAAATTTTGAACACGCAAAAGTAATGAAGTCATGAAGTCTTCTTCGAATTGTAGATGTTGCAGCCCTGTCGGAGACGTTCCTGTAGGAGACAGGGTTGGGATTGTGATACCTTGCACTTATGTGAAAGCATAACTCTCTCAATTCTTCTGTCATCAGACATTATGCGTATCATGCTCGGTGCACTAGTGGTTTGTTTCCAAACTGTAATGCTTGTGCAGGGCGTCTGTTTTTCCCTGCTTCCCCATTCCTCAAAATAGTTATTGTTTGTTGTTCCAGGGCTTGTTCTCACCTAAAAAGCGCAGAAGGTGCTGTTATATGTTATCTGTTGTTTAATATATTGAGGTGCTTCAAAAAAAAAGCTCATGTTCACCTTTTGATCTTAAACAAATATGTCTTCAGTGTCCAGCAGAAACGAATGAATTAGCCTTGTTGTTCCTGCACTTTCAGAAGGGACTGTACATCACAACAGGAGATTTGCAATAGGTCTCGGTGGTTGTTTACACTTAAACAGTGCTGTCCACTTGTGATCCAATCAGCCAGGACGTGTCTTAATACTAGGTGTGTGTAAACAGGGTCTATGTCTCTTTCTCTCTTTTGCTCACATGTCTGCTCACATGCAGCAATAAAATCTCCCAGCTATCAAAATGTCAGCACTTCTGATAACTCACCTTTATTCCGTGCAGTTATTTATTAGCTAACAACCGCAGCTGCATCTGCCTCAGTGACTTAGTCCAGGGTTAGAGATTATTCTTTATAATACTAATGACACTAATGAAGCAAGATGTTATGTAAACATTTAGGGAAATACACGTACAACCAACATGTTTTAATAACGTGCAGTTGTGTTTTCTGTCGCACACTTTTTAAACTGTCTAACAGGAGAAGAGGAGAAGCGTCTTCTTCTCTGTCTTCTTCATGTCCATCACTGGTGCCTCGCTGCTGTCCACTTTCACCACCCCTCTGCTGAGAAGTAGGACTGGACACTAAAGTTTATCAAAGACCATAATATGCGTTACCGACACACACACTCACACACATTAAAAAATGTGCTTATGTTTGTGTGTTTTCCAGGAGACACATGTGGTATTTACACTAAGCAGAGGTGCTACCCTCTGTCGTTTGGTGTCCCCATTGCTACGATGGCGCTCGCTCTGAGTAAGGCCTCGTCTGTTTAAACGTTTCTTTTGACTGTACTGAGCAGATCACTGCTACTTCCTGAAGCTACACTGTAAAGATAACCTTAGACATGTTTTAAGACATATACAATTATTAAAATAATTCATAATTGTAGAAATATAGTTTGGTTTGCTCACTACTGAAAGGTTTAGCAAGTGATTTACAGACTAAGACATAAGTTAGTGACAACATGTAAGCATTCATCTTATTTATATATATTTATATATATATATAGTGATATGGTGATATGTGTCTTTTTGTCTCTGCAGTTGTGTTCGTTGTTGGAATTAAGTTACATAAAAGGACTAAAGCTAAAGGCAACATCATTCTGAAATTCTTCATATCCACAGTGGTGAGTGTTTCTCCAAACATTTGTAATTGATTATTATTATTTTAATTAGCTTAACAAGAACAAAGTATTGTCATTCAAATATCCTGTGTCTTCTCTGTAGTTTGCTGTGTGGAATCGTTTTCGGCATCGCTCCACTCTGTACCCTAGGAGAGCTCACTGGATGGACTGGGCTGAGGAGAAATATGATGTGAGCGCAGCACACACACACACATGCACAAACACACAGTGGCTGATGAATCCTAATCATCGTCTCTGTTTGGGTCCAGAAACTCCTCATTGCTCAGGTGAAGATGGTTCTGAAGGTGCTGTTCCTCTACCTCCCTCTGCCCATGTTCTGGGCCCTGCTTGACCAGCATGTAACTAACTGTTTACTAAAATATAAAAAATTCAGTAGACATAAATAAGGAATTTCTATCCAGAAGTGAGCTGACAGAATCCGCAGACTAAATAACAGCTGCGTTTTCTCCACAGGGCTTGAGATGGATCTTGCAGGCCACATTCATGGATGGAGATTTTGTAAGTGTTTCAGTTTGAGCGTTTTTAGTGATGTCACACTTTCTAAGACAAATATCTGTTTTTAAATTACATTTTTTATAGATTCTTCTCTACCTTGTTTCTTCTACAGGGAACATTTAATGTCCTGCCTGATCAGATGCAGGTGAGACACTTACATAACTAGAAAACATGGTATTTCAAAAACACCAAAAGAAAGTTATTGCACGATGTTATTCTCTTGTAAGAAGCTTTTAAGCTCAGATTGTATTTACTCTTTATGATATGTCAGCATCTTCAGTTACGATGCACTAGCTGTAGTACCTGGCATTGCCCAGGATATTCAAATTTTTACAGACAACAATAATTTATTTACCTGAACACAAAAAGTTATTTTTCTCAGAGTCACTTCAGTGTTCACTCAGTCATGGCCACTGCCATAAAAAATTAATTTCATTAATGCAGTCATTTATGTAGGGGATTGAAGTTATATACATTTTACATTTGAACTGTGAAGTGTTTAAAAAGCATTGTTTTCTTAGTGTAGTACAAATGGCTCCAGGGCTCCCACTGTTGGTCTCTGTGAGGTACTGCCTGTTCATTGACAGGCATTTATGTAGTACATTTAAAAAGCAATGTGTATAGAAATTAGACAAATATACTTTGTTGTTGTTGTTGTGTCATGCTATTTGTGAATATTATTTGAGAAGATGAAAGAGTGACTCACCTTTTTCTCACCAGACTATCAAACCTATCCTGATCCTTATTATGGTTCCAGTCTTAGGCTTTGTGATCTACCCTCTGATCTCCAAGTGCAAATTAAACTTCACGTGAGTTTATTTGTCTGTTTTCTTCTTCGTGTATTAGAAAATGACACTAGGATTTTTAGTTGTCACCTATTAAACTCTTATAGCCGCATATGTATGATAGATATTTTTTAGCAGCTTAAATTAAAGGAGTGACCTGCTTCATTTGGTTCTATTGTATAAATTGTAATGATGTTAATGTATTTATACTGTAATAATAGCTGAGAAAAGACATTTGTATTATTGATTACACCCACATATTTAATATAGATTAATTATTTATAGCTTAATAATAATATCAAGATAACATTAACTCAACGCATGCTGTCTGTGTCTATATACTATATCTATACACTGTCTTACCTTTAATAGCTATATTCATATTAATATATAACTGCTTTATTGAATCACTGTTGATACTAGTAAACCTGGTGGTAAATGTTCACTTTATCAGTTTCTTCCATACTTAATAACTCAGTATTAACATATAATATTTCAAACAGTCAGATTACAGTATAAATCAGAATTATAGCAATCAGAAGTAGTTATTTGTTGTTAAATCCTGCTTTTCTCAATAGAATTCAGATCCATGGAACAATGGATCAATACTTTCCATACTAAGGCAGCACTTTAAGATGCTGAAGAGCGTATTGTTCTTAGAGTGTGTACTGCGTACGAAGGTGAACCACCTGTGTTTGTTGTGCAGGCCGTTAAGGAGAATGACTGTAGGGATGTTCCTGGTCGCTCTTGCATATTTAGCTGCTGCTGTGCTCCAGATACAGATTGAAGTAAGAATATCACACCTAAAGAATTCACTGCACAATATATACAAATGCAGCTCCGTATGAAACACAGTGCACACTCATAATCCACTTGTGTTCCAGAACTCGCAGCCAAAGTTCCCATCGAGCTATGAGAGCCAGTTGAAGTTCATTAACCTGTTAGACAGACCACTGGACATCAAAGCTGGAAAGAATAAGTTTACCCTAGAAACTTTCACGGTACTCACACACACACTAACTGTTCTAAGTCAACATGGCCACATATGCAACACCAGAGGTTGGAAGACATATTAAAACTGGAGCATCTGTTTTTTCCTGCAGGCCAACAAAGATTACCTGACCTTTGATCAACCATTTGAGCTCAGTGTGGGGCCTGAAATCTCTTACAATGCTAGTTTTCTGGGCGGCACTCGGACCACCATGATCGTCATACAAGATGGACCCCAACTCTGGCCCAAAGCCGTGAGCAGAACACTACTCCTGTCTTTTAGACAAGCTTATATTAGAAACAGGTCCTTCACTTAATTCCCCCCTTTTCTCCACTTAATACAAACTAAACTCTTCCTCCATATGTAATGATAAAATACCCTTCTACAGCTAATCCCATCAGTGAGTCAGGTCGGGTTTTTTTCCCCCTAAATGCAGAGCATTATGGACATTTCTTAATTTACTGTTTATATAAAAATTGACTTGACTTTCTTTCTTCAGTACGAAGACCTCAAAGCACTGCCAGGACGGGAATTTACTATTGTCAGGTACGTTTTAAGTCACTGCGACTGGTGAAGACATTTTGTGAAACAGTCTTAAAGAGCAACTTTGTTGTTCTTCAACATTCTTCCTAGAGTTGTAGCTTGTGGAGTACATGTATGTAGATGGTATTACACTTCCTTATTATGATGGCTGGTACCAGAGAAGCATAGAAGACTTAACAATCTCACTCATATAGAAATATCAACATTAGTTACCAGTAGAAACCATAAATCAGTTCATTTCTGTACTAAACTTGACACAGTTCCACTTGTTTTCTCAAGTACTGTCATTTCTTCCTCCAGAATTTTCAATGGCTTTGGCTCAACTCTGAATATATTGGGGGATAACCAGGACACCAACACTATGTCACAGTATTTTGGTGTTACACAGGGAATGTAAGACTCATTATCATTATTTACAAGTGAGTAATATATTGTAGAGAGAATTCATTGCTCTGAATGGTGTATTTCTTGTTATGTCAGTGCTCAGATCAATATCATGAATGAAGCTGGAGATGTGTGTGTCTACAGTCAAGACCTGGGAACTGGCAGGTCTTACACCCTGCTCGTCCTACCAACGTTCACATTTGGACAAAATGTAACTAATAAAAACATTTATAGTCACGGTACAGCTTCTATATATGTTTCTGAGTAAGGTAACACCTGTGCACACGTCTTTGTCTTGTAGTGTCAACAGAACATCAAGCAAGTGCTTGACATTAATCCTAACAGCATCCACATGGCCTGGCAGATTCCTCAGTATTTGCTCTTGACCACAGGAGAGGCCATGTTCTACGTCACTGGCTTAGAGTTCTCCTACTCACAGGTACAGTTCGACTCACTGCAAAACAAATGAAAAACACAAATAAGGAAAGTTGGTTAATAAAGTATGTCCTAACCTTGCCAGAGATCAAAAATATGAACAGACTGAACATGTCTAGATGTCTTTCAGCACTTTCTGATTCCCCTTTTTTGCTCTCCAGGCACCCAGTAATATGAAGTCAGTGGTGCAGGCTGCTTGGCTGTTAGGTGCTGGTGTAGGATTCATCATTTTGATCATTCTTGATGTCACTAGGGCTCCAACACTACATGTTCAGGTATATTTATCTGTTTGATTGATGAGAAGGTAGATAAAACTCTCCTATTTGTCTGTTACTTGAGGCTGGAACGAGGAGCTGGATTTCTTATGTTACCACAATGACAAACTGTCAAAATGTCAAACTGTTCCTTTAACCTTAGCTCCGAATTAACACTGCGTGTATCTGTTCACTAGTGGGCCGAGTACCTGCTCTTGGCCGGTCTGGTGCTGTCAGTGTGCGTCATCTTTGGCGTCATGGCCTATTTCTACACCTACACTGATGCGGCCAAGACAGAAGCCCAGCTTCGTCAGACTGAGCCTGAAGATAAGAAGAGGAAGAGTTTGGAGATGGTCAGGAAGGATTCTGAGCACAGCAGTTCTGATGAGGACGACTCCAAACACACCAAGTTCTAAAGCAACTTTTCCTCCTCTGCTTTAGTTTTTTGATAGTTTTGTCAATGTGATTTGGTGCACTGCTGGACATGCAGAGTTTAGCATCACATGATAACGTAGATGTTATAAGAACACAGAAACGGGGTTTAGATGGTTGAAGGATCATGGCAGGATAATTGAATCTTCATTGTTTATTAATTTGTGCTATATTTATAGGAATTATTTTGCACTTTCTAGCAGTTTGTAAGCCACTGGATTACACATACAAAGAACCCATACCAATTGTGTGTTGTCACTGTTTTATATTTATGATATCATCAACTGTTTTAGGATAATACTTCACAATGAAGCACAGATTTCAATAGCTTTTAATCATAGCCTTTGTTAAAGAGGTCAGTATGTTGTTGTCTATGAAATAAAAACAAACAAAAAAAACAGTTGTACAGTTGTGTGCCTCAGTTTATTTTATGTTTACCTAAGTTATTGCTGCTAAAGGTGGATCTAAAAGCGAGTGAAGTATGGGGGGTACTTAGTGGGCTCAGGAATACAGGCTCCATGAATCCTTAAAAAATATATCCAGTGGGTCAAAGCCCAAACATCTGTGGAGAAACACCAAATTAGTTGATGAAAAAGGAGAAATCATCATCATGAAAAACAGACAGCTACCTCCACATGGGAAATCAATTACATTGTGAAACTTGAAAAAAAAACTAACAGAAGCACCACAAAAAGTATAGTTAGTAAAACTATTTGGATTGTCCTGAATAAGAAACAAGCCACTGATACTGAGCACCACAAGTGGAAGAGATTGGCCAAGGAAAACATCAACAGCTGACAGAAATAATCTGAGCTGGAAAAAACCCAAAACCTCCATAGAAGAATTGAAGGTATCAGAATCCACCACTTCAAGTAGAAAATAAGGAGAAAAACAGAGTCAAACCGCTGGTTGGCCATAAGAATCAGGAAGCCAGAGCGATGAAATGGCTACAGTGTGGAGGAAGGAAGGATCTTTATGATGATCCAAACCATACAAGCTAATGTGTGACATCATAGCTGGGGCAACATGGCTGCATCTGGAACAGGCTCACTGATCTTTACTGATGAGTTCAGAGGTGTACAGGGAGGAAAAAGTAAAAGGTTTTGGACCCAAAACTAACAAATGAAAGAAGCTGCAGTAAAAAAGAACAAGATGTAAGAAAGTTAACAGGACTGTTGACATTTAACCCTAATATTAAATTAATTCGATGTGATGTACCAACACTTCAGCAGGGAACTATACATCTCTATCCAGAAAATGAGACACGCAGAACAGGAAGCTTTCAGTTAGCATTAGATCTTTATTTCTCATGTCACTTTGAAAGCTTACAAGGAGCTTACATTTAACTTGGGAATTCTCAAATGACACAAGCAAAGATTATATACAGTACTATAAACTGTCAGCTATGATAAAGGAAACCAAATGTACACGTTTTGTAGTTTTCTTCTGTAGCATATGTTTTTCTTTAAGGTATAGATATTTTTTGCCAGAGGCAGGTGCCCATATCCATAAAGCATTCCATATTTCCATACTTAACTCTGCTGTTATAAAAATATCAGATATTTCTTAACCTCTTTCAATCCCTGTGTTGACAAGTGCGTCTTGATGCAACTCCCCAACATTATTGCTGCATTAGCACAGTAGTAAATTCTGGAACTCTTAAGTAAACATATATAGTAAAACATGGCTATTAGCAACTTTTTTCATTTTTTGTTTTTCCTCTTACGGTTTTCTTTAAATACTTGACACACTTTCAAAGTGCAAAAAAACAAAACAAAAAAAACCCCATCTGATAATTAGAAAAAAAAAAGGTGCAAATCATACTACGAACATCTGGTGAAAGCGTAAAAGAGGACATGGCACTTCTATAGCGTGGCGTTGACGTGAGAACTGAAATGTATGGAGTAAGAAAATAAGGATGGCGTTGGGTTCTGCAGCTTGGCTTGTTGTGATCTTGTTTGGCCATGACTTACTCCCTCACCCCCAACTTTAGTTTCTATGTAGAGCTAATGATAAATCACAATCCAAAGAAAAATAATACTTCACAGGATAACAGCATTCAACAGAGCCCATAGTGGTTCCCCCATGTAACTGTTCTCAGCTCCACTCAGGAGCTACTGCTGACACAGATCCACCTTCAGTCTTGTCCTCGACAACGTAAAAACTGACTTAAATTGTCTAAACGTAAGTACAGGTGGGAGCGTTCCCCCTCACTACTAACACAAAAGGAAGACTTCTCCCTCTAAAAAAAGTAAGCTTAGTATCATAGCTAGTTCTGATTCAGCAGGTGATTGAAATGGAAGATTGGAACTGAGTCGCTTAGAAAGAAAAACAATGAATACTGAACTGAATTTCTGATGAAATGCCAGAACACAGATGTGTGGATCTCAAAAAGGCAAGGCATTTCCTGTTCTCTTGGAGTAACTTTCTTTAAATATCTGCTTTTAAAAGTTATCAATATCTACAAAATGCGCGTGACCATTTTGTACACAGTGATTCATTTCTCGCAACTTGTAATCATGTAGAACGCGGCGACCCCCACCTCCCCCTCCTCTCACGGCCTTGGAGGACAAAGTCCACTTAAAGCACTTTACCTGAGGTTTCGTTAAGAATGCTGCAATTTGCCTAAACAGGGAAGTCTTACATACGCAAGAGCACACATGCACACACACACACGCACACACACTGTGCATTTAAGCATGCACACATACAGCTCGCACACTAAGATAATATCCCTGCAGGTTCATCAAGCATGCTTTCAGAGGTTCTGGGGATATGACGCCTGCATTAAGAGGGGGGAGTCTTGTCTTGTTTCAGGGAGATTTTCAGATGCTCGCTGAGCAAATTCCATTTAGAGACTCTGTGGTGTGAGGCTGGAGGAGTCTCGTGTGGGCAGAGCCCAGAGTCTGACTTGGCTGTTGCCGTTTTTGTGGTCGGACTTTCAGTCTTGTCCCATCACAGCTGATCCCAAACGTCTCCTCTCTGAAGTGGCTAAGAGAAGCTCTCCACAGTTTCTCTGTTATTCTCTGCTTCCGAGTTCAGTAATTTTTACAGTTTATGACCCCCCTTCCTCCCACATGAGGTCAAAGATGGTCAGCTGGCATTGAATGACTTGACCCCTGACTTTGAACTCCCTGACCTGGCTGTGGCGTTGGGAGGAGTGGGGGCCTGGGAGAGCAGTGCTGGGGCAAAAAGCAACCACTATGGGGAGGAGGAGGACATCCTGTTTGTGGAGAAACTGTGAGAAAGAGAAGACATGATCAGTATCGATAAGAAGATGCCAGCTGCAACACAAACACTTATAGATACTGTTTTGTGCAAGAAATCTGAGTGGAACAGTTACCTCTGGAGCCGGTGTACCATGTGGGCCACCAAAGAATCAGAAATGCCAGGGTAGGCCTCCTCAGCCAGCAGGATGGCCTGCCTCAATTCATCCAGGACCATGGGGTTCCCATTTACCTGCTCCTGTCTCGTCTTCAGCTGGGAGGGAGGAGAAAAGTGAGGAGGCAGAGATTTGGTTACTGTGCAGTGCAGTAACCAGCCTGGGTACAATGTTGTGGTATGTGGATGAATCACAAAGGCAAGTTCAGGGTTCCTCTTTTTATTTCCTGAGACAACACAGACCATAATACCTTTTGTATCAGATAACTACATGTTACAGAATCAATAGTATAATAACACATCATAACACAGGATGCACAGAAGGCAGCAACTCCATGTTTCAAAGCAGGTACTATAGGTAGGTTCTTCACCTTTACCTATAACAGGAGCAGTGGCTCCTGTGACTCTACCTAACCTCTGCTGCAACTGTGTTTCATCTTAGCTATTATTGCTTTTCCATCTTTATCAATGTGCTTTAACACACAACTGAGTATTGTCATTCTGGATAATAACATTTCACTATATTCAGTGTAGTTCTATTAAGTGAGAAGGCAAGAGTGTGAAAGATGACTCATTTGTCATTGTCCAGATGGAGCTTCTTACCTCAGATAAAGCAGGAGAGATGACTGTGGCCAGGCTCTGTGAATAAGGCCTCTTTGGAATGTCTTTTGTCTGTGGAAACAGAGAAGAGAAGTGTGAGATCAGGGGAACGGGGAGAAGGAAGAGTAGAACCATGTTAAAGTAGCACAGCTTCACCTTAGGGGGATTTAAGAAAGAAACAAAAAAAAAAAAATCAGCACAGCATGCACATTTCTGCAAGTAATATCACACCATTTTATCATGGGGTAGTTCTTACGAAACAGTGCACACGATCTGCCAATTTATTTGGTAAACGTGTGATGAAGAAGGCTGTTTGCAACTGTTAAAGTCAGACTGCAGGCAGGAAATCAGAACATGAAGACCCTTTAGGGCTGGTGGAAAAATCTAATTGTGATTATTGTGGACAATACTGTGATTGTGATATATGTTTAATAATGTAACGAAACTGGCTTGATTTAAAATAAAACATGCATATAAATTTTTATCATCGAAAGAGTGAATCCAAATAACTCATGCTACTAAACTCTATGTTTTGAGAAAACAAGATTAAATCTAAATAGTCAAATTAAGTTTAACTTAAAATATCAATTGGGAAGACGTTTACAGGGACAATCAACAGGGATAAGCACACACTGAACACAGACAGTGCAGAGAAACATTCACTGACATGTTTTATCAACTGAGCTCATGTTAAGTAGTTTATGCCTGGCATAAATGTATCTATGCTGCTGGCTGCATTTGGGAAAAAAAAGGTGTTAAATCTAGCAACACAAAAGCTAAATTGTCAACACTGCACCACAGAAGGTCACGTGACCACACGACCCGCTACTTATACACGTAGGCGTAGATACTGAGCAAACTGCACACAAACACAGCATAGGATCTCATGTTCACACACGTAAATATTTATTAAAGTATATCGCAGATTTTTGTGGTTAGTTAATCGCACAGGCTGAACTGCTGTATTACAGAGTGTCAGAATCAAAGGAGTAATGGCTCTAACTTAAAGTTTTATGTCACACCAGCTGTGAAGACAATGATGTAAACAGAAAGACTGGAAAGAGATGATCATCTAAAATGTTTGCATTTGTACTGCAAACGTATGAGACAGTTAAGACAGTTGTCATGTCCACCTGATGGTAATCAGAAACAAGAGATGAATCATGTTAGATGATCTCTGGTAACTTTCTAAGGGCATTTTCCATCCATGTGCTGAGTAGTCAGCTATAAACATACAGCTTTAGGTATCTTAGAGAGTGAAATATATCTAATGTTATTCCTCCTTTACACACATATTCACCTGCAACAGACAATATATGTAGTTATAGGTATCTAATGTCTGGCCACAGTAGGTCATAACTGAGTAAGCAGCTGGGGAATCTGGTCCAATTGGTTAATGTTACCTTTTTAAACACTCCCAATCCCAGAGAGTGAGTGACTGCACATATTCTAATAAACTCTGATTTTATTCAGCCATTGTTAAAATAGGAACTATTTCAAGTTCAAGTGAACTTCAGCGGGTTACTTTGCCTCCAGCTATTCCCAGCCTACCAAAAAAAAAACATCTTAATGTTTACCAACTGTAAAGGATTTATAGAATAATCGGACTCTGTGATGCGCTCACCTGATCTGTCACCCCTGACTGTCCCTCCCCGTTCTGCAGCTTTTTGGGATCCTTTTCCCGGATGGTGAAGATCCAATCGTCACTGCCAAAGTCGTTCCCGCCCGACGCCTGACCATCCTGCTCTCTGATTGGACAGACATTTAAGAGGATTTGAAAATATATCAGAATAATTAAGCTGCATGTTAAGTGCACAGAGGAGGGCTCTCTCCTTCAGCACGACGTGGTTCTGTTCACTGAGTAAAAGGAACTGCTTGAGTGCAGTTAAAAACTAAATGATGAACAAATATTAAGGAATCTATTTTTTAGAAAACACCAGAAAAAGCATCCATAGTGAAAAAGATGTCATCAGACTTACGAATCAGACTCATCAGAACTGGACTCTGTAGTTCTAGACTGTTCTGCCTTCCACCTCTTGTACTTGTCCACCAGCTCGGTCAGGTAGGACGTCTTCTTCGCGTATCGAACAATCAGCTTATGTTTCAGCAGCTCTTTGGCAGTTGGCCTCTGTGAAAATGTACAGATGAAAGAGAGTGAAGACTATGATGCTGACTGCACACACGCACACGCACACGCACACACACACGCGCACACACACGCGCGCACACACACGCGCACACACGCGCGCACACACG
>OMLM01014291.1:0-10067 GCA_900302695.1 Helostoma temminkii | reverse complement strand
TGTAACCCAAAGTAATGACTCATTTGTTGTTGTAATGAACAATGAGTATTAATTCTGGGAATTCAAGGGCCAAATATTTCCAGGAAATAAACAGCCTTCCATGCATCAGCCAAAAGAATCTTTGAGAGTTCACAGTCCCATTTAACCAAGAAAACAGGAAATAATAAAGGAATGATAAATCAAATTATCGTTTTAAAACATTGTCATTTGTATTTACTCTGGTCATGTTTGTATAATACTAATATTTATTTGATTATCTGAATAGTTTAAGTGTGACAAATGTGCAAAAGAAAAAGAAAGAAAACTTAAAAGTGGCAAATACTTTTTCACAGCACTGTAATTCTGTAACATAATGTAGTGGAGTAAAAGTACAATATTGTCCTCTGATTTGTGGTGGAGTAAAAGCAACATGAAATGGTAATACAGTCAGTACATCCAGTAAAGTTAAATTTTGTAAAGTTTTGACTCTAGCTCTGTACATAATACACAGACCTGAGACTGAAACACATCACACCTGAAATAAAAGCATTAGGGTGGGAAAAAAAGGGGGGAAATCAGCTGACAATGTTAATTTGCTCAAAATATTTCTCCTTGGTGAAATGTAAACACCAATATTACACTATAATGTTACACTGTATGTTTGTGAAACTCAGTTCTACCTTTCCTGCAGCTGTTTTAGTGTTTATTTCCTTCTCTTTAGGGCCGAAACTAAAATAGTTCGGTTAACCTCTGGGGTGTCAGTATCTGGTGGAGAGTGTCCTGCTGCATCTGAGACAGTAACCATCACTCAGGGAGTCAGTGGAGGACTGCCTTGCAAACAGACAGAGATTTTCAAACTCAATGGCACAAAGACCATACGATGGATGAAGGTATTAATATATAAACGTGCATTCAAGCGTGTTACTCTATGTATCCTTTTGGGACAAAAAAACACAGAACAAACAAACAAACAAACAAACAAACAAAAGCATTATCGCCATTCATACTAGTTTGCATCTTTAAACTCTAATTATTGCTATAACATTCCCAAAACACACACTGCACAAATTAATTGTGTGGTATGGTAATATGCAAGCATTTCATAAAGTCAGGACCTTTGTAATGTTATTTTATTCTTTATTATTTACATTTACATTTACATTTACGTCATTTAGCAGACGCTTTTATCCAAAGCGACTTACAATTGAGGAAACAAGGCATGTTGTGTTGTGATCTCTGCCTTATTTTCTATATATTCCAGGCTGATAAATGCAAAAATGTAAACTTCAGCACATTCTGACAGAGCAGTACACTGAAATCTAAACAGCATAACACCAGCAAGTCGGCAAAGTCCTCCTTTCTACATCACACACTGTACAGTTTTATTAGCACATAATCAAATATAAAAGTAAATTGAAACCATAAAGCTATTTAAAAAGGGTTAACAAGAATACACTAATACACTAAACACAAAACTATATTCTTATATCCTATTCTAAGTGTAATTTTCTTTAGCATATTCATAAGTAAAGACAGATAGTGTTGGTACAAATGTCAAACCTCTGTTACCATCTATCATTCATGATAAGTTTTAAAGTATTTAAAGTCTTTTGCTTCAGTTTTATTTCTGTCGCACTTGTAAAAGACACTGGACAGACTGTGTTTGTGTGTGTAGGACTGCCGCCCGGTGCAGCCCATCTCTGTGGCTGACGACGGTTTCATGAGGCTGCCTGCGGTCTCAGAGAAGGATGCTGGAAAATATACATGTCTGGTGGACGTTAGTGTGGGTGGTAGGAAGTACACCACTGCACGCAGCATCCAGATGACTGTTACCAATGGTGGGTCCTGAAGAGCAGCAAATTAGATTGATCCCCTGATGGAGAATTACTTGCTGTGATTATTTATTTGTTTCCCATGATTTGATCATTGCATGGTTTTGAAATCAAGATGCTTTTACTTAAGTTGTTACAAAAATCATTTGTCTTAAACTTTTTACAGATACAGTTGCTGCAGACCCGCAGGTGGTGTTCCCTCGCAATGAAGTAGTCATAGTGGAAGTTGGTGAGTAACTTTATTATACACTATAACCACAGTGACGCACACATACTGATTGTGTGTTGGGTTTGGGAGTTTAATGTGACATTGTAGTTGTAACAGCACAGCTCCAACAAAAATGCGTGTGTCGTGTAACTTTAAGAGTGAGAAGTTTCGTAAAGTCAACTCTAAAGCAAAAATTGACCCAAACTACAGCTCTCTACTGCTTTACCTCTCCCTGTCTTTAACAAAAGACCATTTGTACATTCCCCACAGTGTTGTGTGCAAAGGTTAATTGTAGCATAACATGTATATTTCAGCTTCTTGTGCAAAAACCAAAAAGAGCACTGGTCAGGTTTGATGGGCCAGCAACGGCACACTGGGAACGCACAGCTCCAAGGCCGGAGATACCTACAGAAAGGTACAGAGAGAGAGAGAGAGAAAGAGAGAGAGAGGGAAGCACGCACAGCCATGGGAGAGAGAAGACACAGAGTTAACCCTAAGGCACTTTTATAAGCCTAGCCTTAAAAGTAGACAGTGTCTGCCTCCTGAACTTGAACTGGGAGCTGGTTTCACATGAGAGGAGCTTGATAGCTAAAGGGCTCTGGGAATCACAAGTAGAGCTTCCCTCTGAGAGCGAAGTGTTCTGCTGGGAAAATGGGAAACATCCGTGGCTTGCCAGGAAATGTGGTTGGGATAATGGATGGACGGAAGCTTTTCTGGTTTCTGTTTAACCAGCGAAATGAAAGCATTGAGACAGTGAGTGCTTTGTTTTTTTTATGTCACTGATGGCTAGGTATGTCAGTGGAGCTGAAGTGTTTAGCCTTTGTGGGCTCCATTGAGGATGACGATTTCCTCATGTACTGGATTGTTGACGAGGCCTACACTGAGGACCATGAGGAACTTACAGAGTCCTGGAAATTGTGAGTTTCTTCTTCCTGTTATACTGTTTCAGGCCATACAGTCATGATCAAAAGTGCTGGTAAAAAAAACACTGCTTCTTAGAAAAAAGGACAAACGCTTAACTACATCAAGCTGAAAGTCAGTGAACAGATTTCTCATCCATTCAAGAAATACAGACGTAATTATATCAGCACAAGAATATTTTTGTATATTTGAATCAAATATGCACATTTGAGAGAGAAAACACAGGAGGCAAGTAACAGAACTACAAATCATTTGTTTACAGATTGTACTGTAATTAAAAAGACTGTAAACTGGAAATTATTTTATCTTAAACGGAGCCTTGTCACATTCTTCCTTGGTATTTTATTATACAGTGTACTGACTGATGACTGATACATTGTTTGGTGGTTGGACTGATTAACTGATTCTGTCCATTCTAGCATTAAAAAAAAAGGCAGGGTGTATGGTCTGTCCATCCTGTCCATCTCTAAAGTTCATCATCAGTTCCTGAATGTACCCATTCATTGCTATGTCAGAAGCTCAACTGGACAGTCGTATGGTTTGGTGCAGCTTCAAGAAGGTATTTTCTTCTCTTCCTTTCTTACCTCATTCAGTACTATTAAACATTACATATATGTGCAGGTTATACCAACTTTAGTATAAAGCGACTCAAAAATAGTCATCAGATTCACTTTTTGAAGGAATGCCATTATATTTTATTTAATTTTTTAATAATTTTACATTTATATGTGTTTCCTCCTCTCTCCAGGTGACTACAGTGTCCTCTATACCACATTGGCTCTTTGCCTAACTGCCTCCTTGACTCTTCTGGTTCTGGGTGTTGTCTTCTTCTTCTTTAAATTAGATGTTGTGCTGGCTTACAGAGAACTGCTGAGACATTTTCCCACCCGAAAAGGTCAGTGCTTTTTTGTGGAATCAACCTGATGTTTTTAGAAACACCAATGTAAGTATCAAAAGTGAATCCTTAAGAGATAATGCTGTGTTATTTCCAGCTCCAGATGGAAAGCTCTACGATGGTTACGTGAGTTTCCTAAATTCCAAAAACGTGAGGTCAACTCAGCTGGCGAGCTTTGCTCTGGAAATTCTGCCTGAGGAGCTGGAGAAAAAACATGGCTACTCATTATATATCAGAGGGCGGGACGACTCCCCCGGGGAAGGTCAGAAACAGACACTCGGCTATATTTACAGGTCAAATAAAAGGTTTTATATGGAAACACATACAGGAGCTTTAAGTCCCAAGTCATACAAATAAATACTTGGTGCCATTGTTGCTCAGGGTATTTTATATGGCCCAAAATACAAATCTTGTTTGTATAATAGAATAAATGACGATAAGACGATGCACTGGGTATGGATTGGTAAACGAAATCAGTCATATGATAGGTGCATATGTATGACCTTCAGCTAAAACAGGAAGTGGTTTTAATTTAGCAGAAATAAGGGTTTTATCCTGCAGTGATGACTTGATACATTTCCTGTTTTCTCTTACAGCTTATCATGATATTGCTGCCTCCACAATTCACCAGTGCCGCAGAATGATAATTATACTGTCGCCTGACACAACGTACTCTGCAGACAATGGCAAAAGAGAGGAAGTACTGTCAATATGTGATGACCAGATCCAGATGTGCTACGAGCAGAAAATCGGACTTTATGACACTTTAATCCAGAATGACCCTCGAATAATTCTGGTGGAAATCGGTGAGCATAGACACTGTTGTGCCATTTACTGCAGACATTTGTATAAAGTGATCTAAAGCCTTAAAAAAAATCTTCACAGGTCCGCATTTTAGGCTTCTGCTTAAAATATGTAGTCTTAAGAATAATAAATACACACACACAAGCACACACACGCATTTCCTGTGCTGATAATGATGCACCACTGTAGATGCACCCAGCTTCCCAGTCATGTCTTTGCTGCGAGAAGAGAACATGTAAAAACTTAAGAGTCTGAGACAGAGAGCAGAGCGATTATGAACTTTCAGTTCACAAATAAACTTCTAGGTCATGAAGAAAAGTATCCTGGGAGGTTTTTATTTTGTTTTAGAGGGGTAGTAACAAATGGTTTAGAGCAAATCTGCAAAATGATAATAGCAAAACAGCCATGTCAGAGTCTGCCTAGTTATCTAATCTTTACCTGAATGACCTAAATCGAGACTAGGGTGACAATTAGAGTTTTAAAGAATAAATCAGAGGCTCTAAGCTATAGAAAAGTTCACGTCCAAAATGAGGCTCTGCATCATACTTTATGTTAAAAACACACACTATGACCATCTCATCTCAGGGATGCAGGGTCATGCTAAACTTAAAGTTTTAATTTTGTGTTTTGTACACTGTTTAAGTTGCAATATGCTTTTATAGTCCTTGATAAGTCTTAACTTGTTGCCCAGTGGTAAGAAAATCTACTGGTTGTGGGGACTTTGTGTTTGAAAACCCGGTCAGAGTGAAGAAATAGTGTGGTTAACAGGTTCTCTCCCTCTTTCTGGTCTTTGTGTTAAGCTAAGACAAACAGCTGCTTGGGGTGACTTCATAATTACCACACAGACATGACAGCGTCAGTTTTGTTGGCATGAAATGACATTTGCTGTTTCATTTAAGAGCCAAGACGTCTTCTTTTGTACACATTTCTTTTCTTTTCTTCCTTAAAGTTTTCAACTTCTGCAATTTTATTGTGGTTATGAACTCATGTTCTGAAAGTGTGAGTCTACATTTAGCATCACTAAACTACAAGCTTCAGCAGCAATGAAACCTGACAGTTCTAAACATGCTGAAGTGACAATATAAGATGTCAATACATATAATATATCTTTCAATATATTGTCACCATTGTATTGTGTTCTTTTACACCAGATGGCCCACTGGACTATAGCCGCCTGCCAGAATCTCTCCACTATATCAGGAGGAGACAAGGAGCTCTGAAGTGGAAGACAGACTCTGTTAGAACGAACAAACTCACCAAATGGTGCTCAACTAGAAACTTTTGGAAAAAACTAAGGTACCATATGCCTTCAGTGCCTGCAAGAAGTGCCCAGATTGTTTGAACTTAGTGGAAAGTTTAAGAGCCAACATTTGGTCCATGTTCTGGGCCTGGACTATTAAGGTGTTTTCCTGGAAACAACTTGATTATGGCATGTGGAAACCAGAATCCTGAAACATGTGGAGCCAGACAACTATTCATGCTGACATTCACACTTATGGGAAATTCAGTCACCTTAACCTAACTGCATGTCTTTGGACTGTGAGAGAAAGCCAGAGTACCTGGAAGAAACCAACAGACACTAGTGAATTTCTCTGACTGTTTAGAAGTAAATATATATGTGAATATTAAGTCTTTGCATTAGGTAGCTATGTAATGATCACAAAAAAAATGTAAAACACAAATATCCACACAGTCGTGGTTAAGGATTTTTTTTTTACCAAAAGGATCTTTGACAAAAGATCTGTTTTTGAAGATCATTTAATGTAATTTTTTGGGGTTGTGTATTAATTATATTATTTTAACTCTAGTTCCAGTATCAATATTGATTCTGTTTCTTTATTTTTTTAATTTAAGTCATGGTTCTGTTACCTGGAACAGGATTTGAGTAGGAAAACAAACACATACAGAAGCAAATAAATGTATTTTTGTAGCAGATTGATGTTGCGTTGTTGTCATTTTTGATGTCTGTTTCTCTCTGTTCTTTCTTTGTTTGAAAACCACTTTAATATGCAATCCATACATCTATGTATAACATTATGTAGATCATGGAACAAACTCTCTGGACTGGGCTGGTGAATGGATGTGGGGAGCATAGGCAGGGACTGGATGTTTGTCACGTGTCTGAATAGATTCTGTATGCTGGACACTACATAAATAAACTTAATTTTAATTGAACTTGATCATCATTGATCATAGTTTTGATTTTATTTATTGTCTTGTTATATATATAGACAGAAGAAAAATTAATGCAGCATCTGGCACAGTTTTATTAGTGAAAATGTGCTCGGACATGTGAAAAACTTTTCTTTTCCATCAAAAGGAACCGACAGTGTTGATCTACTTAGTGTGCCTCTGAGATGTCTCCCGTTATAGGTTTTCTGCAGTTCATCCCAGAACATGCTAGGAGGTTTTGTATCCCTGACTGATGAGTCATTTACAGTGTGCATCTTATTATTTAACTGACTCAGATGCTGAGTCAGATCCAAAACATTAGTCACTCACATTTGGTAGACCTGGTAACTAAATACTTGGTTTATTTGCTGTTTAGTTATCTATTGTGATATATGTCTTATGACAAACACACCATACCTTTTACATTAGTGAGACTTGGTCACAGGCTCTGACTTTAACTGTGGCCGGTTCCATTGAGCTGTGTGAAAATGTTAGCAAAACTATGGACCACTACATGAACAAATGCTTTTAATTTTTTATAGATCTGAAATAAATAAACAACAATTAGCTCCATTCCTAGTACTTAGCCCTTTATTAGTTTACTGGTTGAAAAGCACTTCCCAGTGAGTCTCCTCAGTGATGAGGGATCCTGTTACACGTTCATGTACATTTCCAAGAACAGCACTTTGCACAAGTTTATGTAAATAATAACCCAGAGTTCAGTGCAGTCTGCTATTGTTGGCCACAGAGCAGCAAACAACATATTGTGTTTTCATTCCCAAGGTTGAACATTATAACGTGATGAGTACAGGCATCTTTATTTGCTATGGACACAGGAAATGCACTGTATATTCTACTGTATATTCTACTGTATATAGAACATATGTTTATAGCAGCTGTCATGTTATTCTGATGACATGTTAAAGGCAAGTTGTCTAAGGCAAGTCATCCAGTGCTGGAAAAAACTGGTGGGACACTGTGTAAAATCTGCTCAAAAACAGAATGCAGAGAACAAAAAACAAGTTATTCAAAAGTGATGACAGCAACACAAAACAGTTTGACACAGTATAGCATCCCTTTCTGTTCTGGGAACTGAAAAGACCAGCTGCTCGAGTTTTGGGTGGGTCACATTCTTTCCTAGTATAGGATAAAACATTGCTTGTGGGACACAGCAGAGCATTTTGTGAGGCACATGTCAAACACCCACGTAGCGTGTGTGTATCTCAAGGTCTGTGTGTGTCTGTGTCTGTGTGTGTGTGTTATTTGATGTCCTCATTCTTCTGCTGAGCGTACAGAAGTTATTAAACCATAGAGGCAAGTGGAAACAGCACGGACGTGCAAACAGAAAGGAATTTGACTGAATACAGCTGTCAACACATACTTTTGTGAGGTAAGAAATATTTTTATTAACAACGTAGTGCTGCATACCTATGTGAAACTGCATCATACTGCATCATACTATTTATTTAATACATTTAATAAATTCATTTTATTGCTGCATTTATCAGTATTTATCTACGCTGGCGTAGATACATTAGTACCTCCATCTATTTTAAAGATGTAATATTTACAGATTTATGTGGATGCCGTAAAAGATATACATATACAGACAAGACAGGAAGGAAATATTAACAGGGGTTTAAGTTATAATGTGCTTTGACATCACACAGTGTTTAAAAAATTGCACTACTGTAAATTCTCATTCAGGAATTTAGTGGAATCTATAGCTATAGCTGCTGTTTTGAGCATCTTTAAGTAAAAATCTAGTTCTCGTATTTTTAAGCTAATTCAACTAATTTGTAGTTATTATGGTTATTATTTTTTTGGCCTAAAGTCTTACAAAAACATTAATTGTTAACAAACAAATAACGTCAACTTCACAGCATGCATTGTTCTTCTTTTTTACAAAAACATTCATGGTGGAAACTTGCACTGTGCTTTAAGAAATTATAAGTTAGGTCATGGTAGTTTATTTACACAATAATGAAAACAATGTGAATTATTAAGGAAAAATGTGAATGAATCATCCATGAGGATGATTCCTTATTCCTTGGCCGTTGACGGTTTTGCACAGTACTGTACGTTCAAGTTCAGACAATTTTCTGTCACCGTCACCGTGCAATAATAGAGAGATATGTTGTTGTGTAACTAGGAAACAGTTTGTAATCTCACTGCATTCACTGTAATGACCAAAGTATTTAAATTTACACTCAGTTTCAACACACAGCAAGGCAACGGATCGCTTCTCGTTTTGTTATTGTTGTTTTACTGAATTTACTGAGCAACAACGAGACAGTAGCTCTTCAGATTTCTTTATGGGAAATGCTATTTTCATCAGTGTGTTTATTGTAACTGGTTCAGTCATATCAGCAGAGGAACTGTCTGTCCTGCACTATATTAGTTCAGAAAATTGAATATTCCACTTTGTGCTTGCGCAATTGCTGCATACGTGTGGCTAGTAATTTCTGACACAGGAAGTCTCCTTGTCACTTGACAGAGGAAAATTCTTACTCAAGCAATTACACTGCTAATATGCACATTGGTTGCTATTTTAAAAAGGGACAATACTTGGTTATTTCTTGGCATGAGGAGAATGAAATAAAGTAGTTTTCATTATGAGAACATAATCTAATTAACTAATTTATTTTAGGGTGAAGTTAGGTCAAGTACAGTACATGTTTTCTGCGTCAGAATCCTCTATTAGGTATTAACAGAGGCAAAAACCTTATTCTGAAAGCTTCCTGACAATATTCATGTGTAGGGGTGATGGGAAAAACATCTTCAAGAAACACTGAGGGTTCATGTACTCTGTCTCTCTTAGGTAATGGGTGCTGTACAACTTTTTGTCCTCATCTTGATGGTGATATCTACATCTGAATGTTCAGGTACTGTATACATGTGAACACATAACCACAAAAATATATATTAATGATGGGGTAGTGGTAAAAAAATAAATAAAATGTATCCACTATGCACATAGCAAGTGTCTAAATCCTGTTAAAGATAATGCTTAAAGTATAAGCTTGTGCTATATGGTTCTATATATAATTGTTTATTTTACTATCAATTATCTTCTCACTCACAGAGACAGTCAAACCCACATGTTATGACTTTGATGTGGAGTCTTATAACCTTGTGGAAGGTGAATCATTTTATTTTGTGCCGTACGTTTTTGACTTCAATCAACCCCCAAGTGATGGATTTACATGGTTCAGAAATACCTCTAAGGCTGAGAACATCTCATCTGATGAAAAAG
>OMLM01014290.1:0-19673 GCA_900302695.1 Helostoma temminkii | reverse complement strand
ACCTCATCCCTGTCTTTCCGGTCTTGTCTATCTATCTCTAAGTCATCTCTTCCATTTTGCTAATCATGTTTACTTTTACATCAGCTTCCACTACTTTTTTGTCTTTCTTTGACCTTCTTTGCATCCCAACAAACATTTTGACGTTGAATAAATGTAGATACTGTGATTCACTCTGATACTGAAAACTTGTAGGGACACACAGATTATATAGACCTCTGTAATAGCTCATCATATTTTTATGTTATTTTAAGATCTAAATTAGTGCATGCTTTTTGTTCAATATTAAGTTTATCAAGCTTAATTGTGCTTATATGTTCAAATATTAATGATGCACAAAAGAAATTTTTCTGGCTGAACTCAAGGTACAGTACAGTATCTAATAGCTAGGTATACAACGTATATTTTTTCCTCTTGTGATTATGTAGAGTATGTTTGCTGATTAGTGTTCAACCAAATGGCAGTTCTCCAACTCAGCTGTGCTTAGGCTTTCAAAACACATACTGTGTTGCTCACTTCAGATTTGCACAGGCAAGGAAACATAAAACATTTGCTGATTTAGTAATGAACTAGGCCATTTCTTACACGTCACTTTCTGTCAAGTGCTTGCTGGGATGCCTCTCATGAACACACAGTGTTTCTGCTAACGCATTCTCTAATATTCTCTAGCTTTTGCATACTGTAGACACTGCACACTCATAACTATAACTAATGCAATACATCTACTGTATGTATACTCACATACACACATGCAAGTACACATTATCAGCTTTATTCCACTCCTGTCCATAAGTTTTGAGGTCCTCTGCGACTTTCTGTCTTAGCTGTCATTCTGCTCTTCTTCACCTACTCCTTTCTGTCTCTTTTCTTTCTGTCTCTCTTTCTTGTTCTCTGGATTTCTACTCCCCGTTGATCCAGTTCTGTTTTTTTTTTTTATTCCAACATTATGTGATAGTAGATTCTCTAGCTGTCCAACTCCTATAGTTCTTTTTCTGTGTATTTTTAGGCACACATCTTGTTCCTTAATACTTATTTTGTGTTAACTGGGGCTGCGATGTGACAATGTGCCACCATCACATTTTGTCACATTAGCTGATGAAGAATAAAGTTTACACAGCATTGAAGCGGGTTACCCCCCTTTACCCTCCTCCAAACCTTCCCTTCTTTTCTTCTTCCTCTGTCTCTCTTTGCTCCTCTGTACCCTTTCTTTCTATACTTTCCCAGATGCTCTATCCTCTGTCTGTATTTCTTCTTTTCTCTCCAGTCGTCTTTTGTCTGGGCATGCTAGCGACCCTTCAGTTATATTCCTCTATGCATTTTATCTCAATTTTTATATCTGATTTTGTTATCATTTACTCCTTAATTTATCTCGGTCTATTTATGCATGCTGTCTGTGAAACTGATAGCTGCATCTATCAATGGAACCGTGTCAGATCTTAATAAGGCTTTGTCCAGTGGATCTACCCTAAACCACAAAAATCTGATTAAAGTTTCTCATCTTTAAGATATCTAGGTAGTAGAGATGGGTGTCACTTGCAAACTTGTTCTAGAATGTGTTTAGAGACCATGTAGAGATGATCACTAGACTAGTAACCCTACACTTCCTGTGCAGTGGGAGGAGCCTGTATGGCCTACTTCCTCTTTGGCATGAGTGCCTGAGAGGACAGGAAGTTCCAGGTTGCCACATAGGCCTTATGTGATAGCATTATCACATGGCCATTACTACTCACCTTTATACTTTGTGATCAGCTTATGCTGTAGCTGTATATATGTCAGCAGTTCAGTTTCAAAGATGAGAAACTCGTAATAGATTTTTGTGTCTTTAATTGTGCTGTGATGGGTCAAATTTTGGTCAATGGAACCTTGTTGCTATGAATCGTTGCTTTATTGTTAATCTATATTGTTGTTGAAGCAGTTATGTTAGTTTAGTTCTTTCTCATTATTTGTATATTTTTATGTTTTGAAAAGTCTAATTTTATTTTGAATTTTAGTTCACATTTACCATGTTGGACCTTTTGTGTTAAGTATTTCCTTGAGAAGGGTCCATTTTCATCGCCCTCTCTTGTTACCTCTCTTTCTCTTTTTTTGACTCCCTTGCCCTCTTTTGTCATCCTCTCCCCTTCCTCATGCCTTCTCCCAGTCCGGCGAGTCCCTCCTCGTTTCTCCATTCCGCCAACCAGTCAGGAAATTATGCCCGGTGGCAGTGTGAACATAACGTGTGTGGCAGTGGGATCGCCCATGCCTTACGTCAAGTGGATGCTAAACTCAGAGGACTTGACACCAGAGGATGAGATGCCAGTGGGCAGGAACGTTCTCGAACTGAGTGGCGTTCGAGAGTCAGCCAACTACACGTGTGTGGCCATGAGCAGCCTTGGCATCATTGAAGCCGTAGCACAGATCACTGTCAAATGTAAGCAATAACTATTTGTGACGAAGGATAAGCTTCGGTTAAGTTTGAAATGTCCAATAAGTTGCAATTGCAAAATGTAGTGTTGTAATTTTTTTAAATTGCTGTGTTTTTTATTTTCCACAATGATCCTCAGATATTCTCCATCATGAAAATAACTGCTTCCTTTTTATTAATTTTTAATTTTTGTCACCATAACAGCTCTTCCCAAGCCTCCAGGAACCCCTGTGGTTACTGAAACAACTGCCACCAGTGTGACTATCACTTGGGACTCAGGCAACCCAGACCCAGTGACCTACTACATCATCCAATATAGGGCCAAGTCCCCAGACAGCAAGTATGAGACAGTGGATGACATCACCACTACACGTTACAGCATTGGTGGCCTCTACCCGAACACAGAATATGAGATCCGTGTCTCTGCAGTCAATACAATTGGCCAGGGTCCTCCCAGTGAGCCAGTAGAGACACGGACTGGAGAACAAGCCCCTGCCAGTCCACCACGAAATGTTGAGGCTAAGATCATTTCCCCAAACACCATGATGGTACGTTGGGAAGAGCCAGAGGAACCCAATGGGCAGATCAAGGGATACCGTGTTTATTACACGATGGACAACTCCCAGCCCATGAGCCTCTGGCAGATTCATAATGTCCAGGACAGTATCATCACTACTATCCAGAGCCTGATCCCTCAGGAGACTTACACAATCAAGGTTCTAGCATTCACCTCTGTTGGAGATGGTCCCTTCTCAGAAGCCATCCATGTTAAAGTACAGCAAGGAGGTACGGATACGAAAGCCGATTTTGTTGTTGAAACTTCAAATGATTAGTTGCATACAAATGGCACCCATATAGTCAAATATTGTTGAAACTAAGTTGTCAAGTTCCTTTAAATTAAGTTGTAGAGAAATTTTGTGAATTCCGCATCTGTTCAGTGAGAAGACTTTGACAGCCAATGGACATCTTCAGCTGTTTTTCTGCTTTAACAGCACATTTTGTGAAACTATAAACAGAATGTGACTGATACCAAAGAGACAAGTTTTCTTTACAGCTGTTTGAGGTTCACCTGCACATCTGCAAATGATAATAAAGTGTCTTTCATCATGTCAGTGAAAAATAAAGGTCAACACTGAGAAATAACCAACACTCACTATGAGCGCTACAGATCTACTATGATCAGTTAATAGGAAAAATGAAATACTCCATTCAGCCTATGGCAGCCAAAATAGGTCATATTATGCATATATTCACGTTAATACAGAGGTATTTATGGACTCACAACGTTTATTTGTTTTTGGGAGCATCCAGAGAGTATCAGGGATTCTTGGGGAGGTCTCACAACAGAGGCGACAGAGCAGACAGTGTTTTAGAACTTTGTCCCATCACCTTAATAGTGAAGTTATTTTTAAAGTAATTATAAAGCATAACATATACCTTTTAGAAGTAGTAGAGCACAGTACACATAGTTTTTGTACATCACGCTGCTGGTTTCATCTTGAGGTTAATATCTAATCTTTATTTTATGCCAAATCTCATTATGCTGATCATATAAGCATAAATATGTTTCTTTATTAAACTCTCTGAGCAGTCTGTGTTCCAAATTTAGTTAAACATTCTGCAATATGTTTTGTTCTTCAGTTCCAGGACAGCCATCCAAATTCCAGGTTGGTGCTGTATCTGACACCAGCATTGAACTGACTTGGGAACCTGCTTATGAAAAGGAAGGAATTATAAATTATGAACTCCGCTACAAGGAAAGCAGTTTTGGCACCCAGGTAAAAATTATAGTTTTTCATCATTTTGTTTTATCATCTCTGAATGACCCAATATTAAATGTACTAAAAGCTTTCTTAAACCAGAAATAACCTTTTTTCTTTCCTAAACAGTTGAAGAAAACATTTGGACCTACATCTTCATATGTTGTGGAAGGTCTCCGCCCAAACACAGAGTACCACTTCTCCTTGGCTGCCATCTCTAACAAAGGCATTGGAGCCTTTACAAATGACATATCGCAGAAGACCTTGCAAGCCAGTATGTAGCCTTTTATTCAGTCTTCTCTCCTGTTGTGGTAGGCTAACAAAGAGATTTTCATTAGAAAAATAATTGTATATCTTTGTTGGTCTTTACTAAAGATACTTCTGTTGCATTGGAGTTCTTAAACCTTCTATTCAGCTTTGAACAATGATTGTGTTTTCAGACATAATCAGGGTTCAAAGCTGATTCAGAAATAATTCAACAACTGTACATAAATGACTTTAATGATGTGTTGTTGATTTTTGCCTTAATTTTTCAATTACTTTTTACCTGACTGTGAGTATGACTATGGTATTTTCTACAATATTTAACTTTGTATTTAACTTGTGAACTAATGGAGTTAGGATTCAAATTAAGTCACAGATGGCTACAGCTATTGTTTTAGACCAAATGTTCTTTTTGTGATTGCCTTGTTTTCTAACTTGCGTCTGGTGCCAAATATATATGATATATATATGTACCCAACACTATAAAACACATCTACTTGGACTGACAATTTGGTAGTTAAACATTTAGAAATTCCTTTTCACTTTTGTTCATATTTTCATTTTCTGTGACAAAAGCAAGTGCAATTTTTTTTCACACGACAAAGACACAAAAAATGTTTGTTCTTCTCTAAGACCGCCAAGGCTCTCGTATAAACTGTATTGAAAGAAGCAAAGAAAAAAAACTATCAGCAGTGACTGAAGTACTCACAACACATCCACTTTATTCCAGTATATCAGTTGTGCTCTGTGTCTTTTAGTTTACAGATGGCAGCAACATAACTGAATTATTTAACCCAGCCAGCTAAAAATAACAGGAATGATAAATAGGAGTGATATCATAGCACACAGCAGTGCAAGCTTTAGAGAAAGAAAATCCACAAAGTCGTCCAATCAAATATCCAACAGTAGCTAAAGGACAAAGATGAACAGTGTAACATTGTACTCACATTTATTTCATTAATGGTAAAGAACCTGGGACATGTAGCTGGATTTATGGAATTATGGGTAGATCTGAACAAGTCACTATAGATCCTGATAATACACAGAGCAGATAATAACAGACACAGATACAGTCATACATACAGCCTTTATATAATAAAGTAGACTACGATTTTGTGAGGTTTAAACAAGAGAATTTTACTGTGGACATACAGTAAGAGAGCCATGGCGATTGGGGCAGACTTCTCTTAACACATTTTCTGTTTCTACCAGTGCAACTTGTTGGCTGTACCCCACCTCTGGGCTGTGGGGGCTTTGGAACAACCACTTCACAATTATTTTTGTACAGTAACTGCTGGGCAGCAGAGCTACACAGACAGTGCAGAGTCACTAAGGAGAGCGCCAATTGCATGCGGCATTCACTCCTGGGGGTGCTGTTGAGAACCTATCACTGCGTTGTTGATCTCTGATCAGTCCAGGCATGAAAATACTTTACGTTCATCCACCCCCGCTTTTGTCTTTGCGTCTCTTGAGTGTCTGTGCACATCTTCACCTGTCTCTGTATGTTTGTGATTTCCTTACCTCTGTTTTTGCATTTGTTCTTAACCGGTAAACTGCAAGCTGATTGGATTGGATACACTTCTCTCTTCCTCTTACATCACCCTGTTCCAGCTTTGTTTCTCTCTTGCCACTTGTTCCCCTGTGCAATGGAACAAAAGCTCTCCTTGGAATGGCTTGACATCACCTTGCTCACTTTGCGTCCTCTGCCTTTTTTTGTTTGGGGGAAAAAAAGTTTTGATTTAGATTTTTATTTATTTATTAATTTCTGTTACTTTCTGGGTTTTCTGAAACAATATTGGTATGGCATCACTCCAAACAATAGTTTGCTGCTATTTCATATTTTTGTTGGGTTTTTTCATAGACCCAAGAACACCACAGCCACAAGCAACTACAGCTCAACAGGCAAAGCAGTGCATACACACAGCATTGAAATACTCTTGACCCTAGAACAATTATGGGAGAAAGAATAAGTTTAACTGATGGTTCCTCTCAATTTTCTGCATGAAATAAGGGACTCTTTCTTTCACCTGCCTTATCCATACAGTTACATTGGATGGAAAGACTAATGGTTGATAAGGGTATCTGTTTGCCAATTGAAACATATTTGATACTGTCCTGGAAATTAATATTTATTTTTCTAAGCAATTATAAGCTGTGTACAAATTGTGACTCTCATAAAGGAGACCTTTCTCCAGCTCCAGCTTCTCCCTACAGTCCAAAGCCATGCACTTACAGTAGGTTCATTGGTGACTCTAAACTGCCCATAGGTGTGAATGAGAGTGTGAATGGTTGTTTGTCTCTATAGTATGTAAGCCCTGTGATAGACAGGTGACTATATCCAGGGTGTGTCCGCCTCGCGATCAAAGACAGCTGGGATTGGCTCCAGCAGCTCTGTTACCCTTAAGAGGAAAAGCTTTTAGGATAATGGATGGATTGGATGGATGGATGGAGAAGGAGACTTTCCATGACAAAATTATCAAATATTCTCTGGCTGTTGTTTAAAGCTCAACAGCTATCTTTACCTTTTCTATCCACTCTGCTTCTATGATTTCCCTTTAGTGCCTAATTATTTTTTATTTTTAATAAAGGGCGGTGATTATAATGCTTTAATTATGAGTCCCTATTCAAGCAAATGTGAGATACAGCCATTTTTTTCTTGCTGCTGAGGTCAAAATATTTACAAAATAAGTCAATCAAAGCAAAAGGCTTCCCACAACACAACATATTAAATAACTTGATCTTTTGGATCCACCGAGGTAAGTAAGGTAAGGTAAGTGGTTCAGGGATTCAGTCTGTCAAAACCTTTGCCAAAGACATATCAGGGATATCCACGTTTTTATCCAATTATTCATCACATTGTAGCGTTTTGGTTGTCCTTTGTTTTCTTTTTTCTTTTTTTGAAACAGCAACAGAGAACTGGATGTAACATGTAAACAGAATTTATACATGATACGGTTAAATATTAAGCTGACATAAGCGTATTGGCTGCTCAATACATGTTAGGAATAGCTCTGACATATATGGTTTGTATTAAGTGCCTTCACAGCTCAGTGTAACACAAACAGTTGGAATTGCAAGAAACCACCAGCACAACGTATCACAAAGTATCACGGAAGGAAGCTTTGACTATCTGTACAGAATTTAAAAAAAAATAAGACACACATAAAAATTAAGAAGTAAACTGAAGAATATCCAAACCAAATTATAGATTAACAACTGCATGCAGTTTTACTATTGCTTCATGGGCTAGCACCACTTCTAGCATTGTTAGTGCCAAGCTCTACTCATAATCTTAGAGAACGTGGATTTGAATCATCTACAGTTTTTGGTAGACTGAAACCCTTTACCACTAATTAAAAAGAAAGACAGTCAACATGATTTTGTTTGATTTGTTGTCCGTTATCTGTGGTACAAAATGTTTACAGATTGTTAAAATTTGTGCTCAGTCCAAGCAGCATTACCAGGGGCTATTGTCATGGGGATCACTCTGTCAAGAACTCATGAAAAATCACAGCAAAACATACAAATTCTCCTGGATTTGTTTATTCTGTTGAATAAACAAATCACAAATCAGTGGAACAGTATGATGAAATAAATACTCAAAATGTTCATGGCAAGAGTTTTCCCCATTCAGAAGCAAGGCCTCATGGCGTATGCTGACAGTCAGCTAAGGTTGAGAGACCATTTTTGTGAGATCATTCAGACGTGGCTGGAGTTGGTCCACAACCCGAGAGCCAGGAGGGCTCCCATCATTCCTTTAGCTGTTACCCAGTTGAAGATGTGGTAATAGGGCCAAAGACTGACCCTGGGAGTGGGTGTTAGGAGACTGTAGAGCCCCAGCATGGCAGATAAGAATCCCATTTCATAGCGTCAGAATTAATTTCATGCTTTGCAATAAGCTACAAGTCAGGCCACTGGATTGTCAGGCTTTGTTACACATTTAGATTATACCTAGAACCTGCCTGTAGCCAGTCAAGTGCTATCTTTCAAATTAAAGTGGCAGATTCTAAATCCTCTGTATTTAGCCAAACAAGCAGTTTAGCCCCCTCCCACTTACAGTAATTGCAGGAGGTTTTTAGATATATTGGAATATTTGTGTGAGCCACAGCATGGACATTTGGCATTGGGGGATTAATTTTATAATGATCTATAAATATAAGCATCCTGTCATTCAAGGCTTCTGGTGAAAATACATTTCAAATACCGACATGTGCTTATACTTTGATAGCAAAAGCATTGGCAATCTTTGTCATTTTAACATTTGACAAAAGGCATTGAATAATCGCCTGTGAAGCTAAACCGTGGACATTAATGTGCATTTTATCGGCTGAGGATATTGCACTAAAAGCACCTTTAATCTGAAGGTCGTCATAATAATTAGGTATGCTACCACTACTTGACATCCCAGACTTTGTACCCAGACATCCAAGTCCTATCACAACAGACTTAAAAGTCAATGTGAAGGATGTGAATACAGACATGACCAATTATTTGTCAAGTAGCATTTAGGAAATTCTTTCAATGAAGCTTCTAAAGAACCTCAAGTGATGTATTAGCTATTTTTTTTTCTTTTGTGGTTTGTATAGTTCTAGTATCCATAATCCTACCAGTGGCCTTCATGGGATATGCACTTTATTAAAGCTGTGCCCTAGCGAGTCTTAAACTGTTATCAGGCCTTAGGATGCCTGTGCTCTGTGATAGCCTGGCCCTGTCAGATTCACAACCCTTTTCCACATCACAAAGATTGAGAACTGAGCAATCATTCTTGACGTGGAGAGTTTGCAAATACAATATGAGCAGAGGAAAGGAGCTGAAAGGCTCAAAATCCAGTAAGACCGTAAGTAAATAAGCCCATTGGACACAGAGAAGGGCTTGGGAACTGTGGCTGAGGTCCTGTCCTATTTGTTGTGTGCTGGAACATTCAGTCTTCACCAGGAGGAGGCCTCTCAGATAGTTTTATTTATTTTGTTTTTTAAGCTTCTCTACCCAAAGTGGCACTGCAGCCAGAACACTATCATTAAACTTTTATGAATTCAGCAGTGCAAGCTTTCGGTCTTGTTTCCTCTTCTCTTGTGTCTTAGCATTCACAAAAAGGCAGTAAGCTTTAAAATGATACATACGCACAAAGCTATGAAATGGGATTTATTTGAACAAATTGTTAACAAAGAAGGAGGTTCCCTTTTAACATGCCTTCCCCTCTCACAGTCTTGTGGACCCTCCAGCCCATAGATACATGAGTATTAAACAGCTCTGGCTACAGCACAGTACAAACTCTCTCCCTCCCAATAACTATAAAGTTAAACATGTTATTTATGAATTACAAATGGGACTAGATCTGAAAAATAAATTTGTGCTTTAAGGGAGGAAAAGTGTTAACTAACTTTAGAGTAAGAATGTTCTGTAGTCGGGTGCTGGTGGTAAGAAAGTCTTTCAAGTTTAATATTTGTGGGAGTCAGGTACGTATGGTGCAGATGATGCCTGTGACTTCTTTTTGTTTATTTTGTTCTTGAACTTAAATGTTTTTATTTTCTTTTTATACCAAGTTTTTCATTTTTTCATGTTTTTTCATGAGTTGTCATTTTGAAGCTTAACTGTTGTTGTGGTTCTTTTTTTCGAGTCACGTGGGTTACAGAGAAATTCATTTCCCAGTACCCTCCTGTTCATAATTTATTTCTTCAGTGTTTTGTTTTGGAATGATAAAATGCAGCTTGTTTTCATGGATTTTATTTTTATGTCCATCTTCTAAGTTGCTGTGTGTGGAATGCCTTTTTTCTGGTGGTATTTCATTTTGTTTTTGATTATTGTGCTGTTTTTATTTTACATATCACACAAAAATGTAATAATGAATTGGGACTGTCACACCAAGATGGAGGCACTATATTCTGACATGAAACCAGTTTTATGGGACAGAGGAAACCAGCCTTGGACAGAAATATTCTCATATGTGCCCCTTCTATTTGTACAACGCCAAGCTCTGCATGAAAAGTGAAACATTTTATCGCTCCTTGCACAGCACAGGCTGTGGATGAGGACAAGCTGTGTAAGTGCTTGGCACAGATTAGAAGTGAGAGGGAATGAGTTTGATTCAGAAGGTTCACAGATGTGTAGGTTTTAATACGTTTTAGAAAAAAAAAACTTCAGACAAACAACGACCACTGTATTAGAAGGCTTTTATATTGTTACAAATTAAAACGGACAGACTGCACCACCTCCCTGTTAGAATATACTTGTGAAAATATCTTATTTTAGTGAATGTTAATTTGATTGGATGTTCTGGTACAAACTTAGAAATGCTTTTCAGTGGATTGTTTAATTAGAGTCTTTCACCTTAAGATGGGTGCCGTCCACTATCCAATACAACTGGCAGAAATCTTTATTAATTGAAATAACAATGCATAGTGCCATAAAAATATTTTAAATATATCAACATTACTTATTTTGCTGTCTTTATTAACATGACAGTATGTTGTTCACCCTCACAGAGACAGTGGGAAAAATCGGGGCTTTAGTCCTTACTGCTGCCATGTTTACCTAAAATGGCTAAGTCCTAACACCAGCTCAAGGATGACATGGGCTACACTGTACTATTGTAGATACTATATAGATTTCCTTTGTAAATAAGGCTGTGGTGTAATATAGATCACTTTTGTCATACATTAATGTTCAACAAGTTTTTGGTACATTTTTGTATTTGTACTAAACTCTATTAAGCTTTTAACACCTCATAATGCCAAAACATCCGAAACTAAATATGTGTATCAGTCTGGCATTTGTCCCTAAGTAGCTCACCAGGGTAGCCATCTTGATTCATTATTACACAAGCTTATGTCATTGTTCATTTCTGAGCCTTTTTTTTTGACATTTGCTTGATTTTGTTTTTAATTTTAGCCATATTTTGCCTCTGTCGTTGATTTGCAATTTCTGTTTGAATTATTTTTGTTTTTGAGTTTTGAATTTTCCTTTTAGCATTTTCTTTATCTCTCCCATCTTTTTATTTTTTTGTTTTTCACCCCTCCCTTCCCCATCCTCCTCGTCCTCGACCCCCTTCCTTCCTGTCCTTTCCACCTCACCAGAGCCCTCAGCCCCCCCTCAAGACATTAAATGCAGCAGCACCAGCTCCACCTCCCTGCTGGTAAGTTGGCACCCCCCGTCTTTGGAGAGTCAGAACGGTGTCCTGGTGGGATATAGGGTGCGCTACCAAGTGGTGGGCCCCTCAGAAGTAGGCAGTGATGATGGTGAACCCGTGGAGGAGCCAACGATGCCTGCTACCGAACAGCAGGTGCTCCTGCAGCGATTGGAGAAATGGACCCAGTACCAGATCACCGTGACAGCCTTCACTGTCATTGGGCCTGGCCCTGAGAGCGAGCCCTTGATCTGCCGGACAGATGAAGACGGTACATGACTTTGTAGTGTGTAGAAGCAAAAGAAAATTGGTGTTTTAGTTTGATGGTGAATGTGCCCTTAGAAGTGGGTGATTAATTATATATGTACACTCAAACGTTTAGAGACGCACAGAAAGAAGAAAAGCAGATTTTATAACATCAAATTGATCAAAAATACAGCGTAGACATTATTAATATTGTAAATGTCTATTGTAGCTGGAAACAGCTGTTTTTTTTAAATAATATTTACATAAACTAACAGAGGCCTATAATCAACTACATTTGTACTGTTTTCTAATAGTTATGTTTGCTAATGAAATTTATTAATTTAAAAGGTTAACTGATCATTTTAATGGCAGTAACACAGCAGAATATGTGTCTTTTCAAGGAAAACATGGTAATTCCTATGTGTCTGTCAAAACATTTGACTAGTAGCATATGTGTGTGAGCAAACTTGTTGAATAGGTTTTAAGTCCTAATTTTGTGTTAATATTAAATCATTTAGTAAACCCAGATAATTTAAAAACATATCCTATAACATATAAATTTTGATTGATTTAATTTCCCCAGCTAATTACATATAATATTAACTAATTTTCACTCAAAATACTCTACATTGAGTATATCAACTTATAATTTTTTATACTAATATTACTACAACACATTTTTATTTTATTGCTGTAGGTATCAGCTTATGGTTTTGGACACACACACACTTTTTTACAGCACACAATCAACTCATTAATATTATGTGTCACTTTGTAGCCAGTGATCACATTTTTTACTTTGTAGGTTGGGGGATAAAGAAGCAGGTTTGCATTCACTAAAGTTGCAGCATAGATCCTTTGGTTGACAAAAAAGAAAAAAAACAAAACAGTGAACATTCTCCCAATACCTGTAAACCCTTACTGTTCGTACTGTCAGCAGACCAGACCTACTTAGAAACCTACACAGAAACTACAGTATACGAGGGCAAACCAAAGTGTTTTTGAAAATGGAAAAAAGGCTCATTTGGCATTTCCTGGAAAATTACTGTATGCAAATAGATTACGCAAATACATTTCTGGTCCAATGCACTACTGGTTATGAGCAATAACTGTGGCACAGTTTCACAATAAATGTAATGATTTTGCTTGAAAAATACAAACAGGCTAAAATGCTTGCAGAACATGTCAACGTCAAAAGAACAAAACACATATATAATGTATATGTAATAAATAAAATATAACTAAGTTGAACAGCCGATGTTTAATGAAAGGAAAAAAGCAGTTGAACAAGAACATAAACTGACAAGTAAAGATGTGAACACATCACAGCACATCTGAACCTCTGACGGATGGCTGACATTGGCTGCTGTTCTCCACGATCCATTTCACATCCATTACCACAGCAATTTAAGCATTTTCTAACACTGATATACAAACACCACAGCAGGAGAGACAAACTTAAATTTATCCTGTGCATGTTGTAAAAGTCACTAGTACCAGGGATTGCACAGGTGGAAGTCACAGAGCTATGACACATTTATGGTCTAATGACAATAACACGTGACAGAGAAGTGCCAAATAAAGATATAAAAGCAGAGCCTAAAAGGTACAAAGAATTTTTGCAATAAACAAGATTGGTGCATGATCTTGGAGAAGACGGTGGAAATGGGGTTGTGATTTAGAGAGGAAGAAAGGTACTTGAAGTGTTTGTGGTGGAGCAAATGGAAGCAGCTTGAGTGGAGGAGTTTTATTAATGGCATATCCATCTCAGAAAAGGCCAGTCTATTGCACTGTGAAACAAGGCCTCCCACAAAGACCCGTCATTATGACTGAGAGACAAGGTTTCCCGCTGATGACCGATAGACATAGCACATAGAGGAAAGTGGTGGTGGTGTGCATGTTGTATTAGGGGTTATGGTATTGTGGGAGAATGACTGGAGAGTGTTGGTTTTTAATGCCTTGATCATTCTTGCCAGTTGTCTATATTTTATGGATATTGTGTGTGTCAGGGGACTATTAATGTCATGACACAGTTATGTGTGACTATCATTCTGCACTGGTCTACCAGCATGAAGAAGTACCGTCTTTTAATTATACTTGTTGAAAGAGGAAAGTCCATTCTTCCATGTTCCCATAAATATCTGAAAATAGTGAATCAGTACCACAGTTCTACAGCAATACATATAACAAAATTATTCTGATTTGAGTTTTTGTCTTTTTACTCTTAGTACCTGGGGCTCCTCCAAGGCGGGTAGAGGTGGAGGTCCTCAACTCCACAGCAGTAAAAGTGATGTGGCGCTCCTTGATGCCAGGCAAGCAGCACGGTCAGATCCGTGGCTACCAGGTTCACTATGTACGCGTGGAAAATGGCGAGTCAAGGGGCCTGCCCCTCATCAAGGACGTCATGCTGGCTGATGCGCAGGTATGATCATTTCACACCTCAGTTCAAAGCAGTTACATCGGAAAAATATAAATTCTGCTACAGAGCATGCTCATATAATGCATTGATGCAGTTTTTTGCTTAAAAGGAATATGCTCAGCTCTGCCTTGAATCTTTTTTTTTTTTTATTTTGAGATGCAAAGACGCTTCACCAAATAAAATAACAGTGAACAACGATGATTTCAATGGTTGTTTCAAAGAAACTTTGCTCCTTTTTTTTTTTTCTCACACTTTTTTCCCTGCTGTTGTGGCTGTGGCTAGAGTATGGGAAATGATGTGGGTACTCTTCTTTCTTGGATTTCATTTCCTATTGCTGTAATATTCTTTTGCCCACAGCCCACAACACGAACTGTAATCAAAGCTTCACTCATCTTGTCCTCTCTCTTCCTCTTCCATGGCTTTTATTAGGAAAGGCTAGACCCCTGCTTTGTGGTAACATCTGCCATAAAATGTGTGATTGTTTGCTTGTATGAAATGCAAAGACTCAAAGAAAATGCTGATTATACTATTATGTGCCTTGGAGGGAAAAGTAAAATTGGCATGAAAACGTTTCACCAAAAATCAGCCTGCACTGACAGCTAGAATAGTAATGGAGCCCCGTGCAATGTTAAGGTTTTTTTTTTTTAAACCAAACTTCTGTCAACACAATGTTGGATGGATTCAGCCACAGTGAGACTGTTGTGCACGCTAGTAATCATCCAAATGGAAATTACAGCCTTGAAGCAATAAGGTAAACAACATAGAAAAGAATAGTTGTATGCAATGCTACATACAGTACGCTCGATATTTTTGGGAAGGAATGTATCAAATTCTATTTTTGCATATGAATGTTGGGTCCTTTCAGGCAAAATGCCACGAGCATCACATCTACATTTCTAACATTTAGCTGACCCTCAAAGAGTCTAAGAGTAGAATATCCTTAAATAACTTTAATTATATGATTCAAAGCAGTGCATATACCCAACAGTCTGCAAAGAATCCAGACAAGAACATATATATGCAATTGCATATTTTTCTTAGTATTTTCACAAAATGACAATATCATTAAACACATCATTAGTAACTGTAGCTATCAGTGATTTAACATGAGATTAGCTGCCATTAGCTGCATGTACAGTAACATAGTTAAACACCTGCAGCCCCACAGGCAGACCTGTACAACTCTCTGCCTTATTTCATAACATAAGATTGAAACAACTTCTCTTTCTCCTGACCTCACAAAAATAGTGACCTACTTCTGATACCAGCCCTCCTCTCTCAAACAACTGATGCCCCCGTCTCTCATAATCCTATTTCTTCCCTTTCTTTTCTCTTTCTCTCTAATATTGCTCTCTCTCCTGCACTCTCCTCTTTGGCGGGGGGGTAGTGGGAAACGGACGATACAGCTGAATATGTGAGTACTAAGTTTTGCCTGAGTGCTTTGTGTAGCTAAAAGGGTATAAGCGGGGTATTGCATCAACCTGGTTGGATTTGCAGTTTACAGGACCCTTCCGATCTTTATTCAGTAAATTTGGATACTAAAGTGGCTCAAAGGTTCCACCTCAGCTGTCTGGGCAACCTCCACACTACATCTACACAGCACAAAGGGAAAAAAAAGGTCAAACTTCTGTTGCCAGCAAGAATCTACAAAGTTGTGGCTGATGCAATATCCACTGCCCGCTGTGCCTGGAATGCTAATGCTGTGGTGCTGTGTGTTCATACAGTTGTCTTGTGCTCTGGTGGTGTGTTTTTTTTGTTGTTGTTGTTTTTTCTTGTATGTGTGTGTGATTTTGAAACAATGTTATTTATTTTGTATGTAGTGACTTATTGTGCTGCCTTAAATTCAAACACTTCTTTTGTATGTATTTTGTTAAAAATACTGACAGTATAACGTCCACGTATGATCCCTCAAATCTAATGTAAAACTGTATCTGATCATTCACTACAGATTTGTTTTCCAATCAGTTGTCACTAGATTTGAAACTACTTTCCCGCATTGTGATTACCATCTCAAGTGCAAGACCGTACTTGTAGCTCATTTTCCTTTATTGACCTCTCCCATCCCTTTTCCAACCAACCAGTTAAAAACCTCATTCCGCATTCATTCAAACTCGCTTCCTTGAAAGATTCATTAGAATTGATCGGAAGCCTCTCTGTGAAGAGAACTCAAAGAACCTTAATGGCTAAGGTAGAAACTGCTGCAAATAGCCAGCATGTGTTCAGGATATTCAGCATGCGTGTATCACCATGTTAAGTTGTTGATTAGCATATTGCTAAAGGAGTAAGGGAGGTACTTCTATTTAAATATCTAAAGTCCATCCTCCACCTAGGATACTCAAGGAATTTACTTAATGGAATGGAATGGTCTCCCATGACACAGGGAGGAAACATTACATTTAATGCATGCCTTGTGGAAATTAATGAAAAGGACTAGAAGCCACTTCACTCAGATTAACATTCTGCATAAGACAGTTTGAGCTTCATGAAGTGGGGTCAAATCATCAAAAATTCAACACACATTCAGACATTTTCCTTTTTCTTCCCCGTCTCTCAAAGGAAATGGTCATTGGAGGACTCAAGCCAGACACCACTTACTCCATCACAGTGGCAGCATACACCACCAAGGGTGATGGAGCCCGGAGCAAACCCAAACTGGTGGTGACCAAAGGGGCAGGTCAGCACGCAGATAAATTATTTGTTTGTTGTTTTGTTGTTGGCTATACAGCTTTTATTCATGTAGCAATAAAGAGCTGAAAGGTATTTTGCTCTGGGGGTTTCTCATCATACCTACCAAGCTGTTACTGGTAGCCTATCCTCTGCATTTGATTAACAGCACTGATCTCATTCACAGCAATGGTATGGCGATGAAGAGATATCTGACATTTAACCAAGTTCATTAGGCATCTTAATTCAGTTTATAGCTCAAATTAAGATGATAACTTTAGAACAGCAACTTTTTGAGTTAAAAGTCATTTTCAGACTGATTTTTTTCCCCAGTCTGTGGAATGTATATCTGGATTCAGGAACAGTTCATTCCATCAGAGTTGATGTTTGCTTCTATCAAGGCAGCGTTTACTATTTGACTCATGTTCAGAAGACTATCCAAAGATTTTTAGAGATCAAGGCAGTGGTGTGAGGTATTTGGAGATTTTTCAGACAGATTATGACAGCTTGAAAACCCCTGTTGGGGGTTTGGTTTAGGCTTTAAGGATAAAATACTGAAGGATGATGCCTGCACACTACAAAGCCTTGTCTTCTTCAGTTTTTTCCCTTGTTACCATTGGTGGGCACACCAGTTTAACTGTACCTGCCTGAGGCTTCAGAGAGTCCAATATACACACTTGCACATACGTCTCATACTTTTATTTAACTAGAGTATTTCCATATCATGTCTTTTACTCCACTACGTTTATTTTATAGCATTACTTACTAGTTACTTTTTCCAGGTTTAGAATTACTGACTTGCATTTATTGATTGTCATTACATAAGGTAGGTAACATCAGTTTTTGTTCTACAGATCTGTAGGTAATAACATTTTTGCCATATTTTCACCATTGTCAAATTAATCTAAATGGGAGTTCTATATTTATGTTATAAACGTATGAGATTCAACATTGTTTAAAATACACAGTTTTATAGTGGAGTACTTTGGGTACTTGTGCTTGTAGAGGAGTACTTTTCTAGGCAAATACTTGCACTATTACTTGAGTGTTAGGTTTATATATGGATAGACAGGCAACCCAGCACACACACAACACAAATCGGGAAATTTTCCAGATCATGACAGGTGAATGTGTTACAGGTGTCATGCTGCCACAGGGCTTGAGTGAATGCTGTCACTCTCCATCCACCTGTCAAGGCCAGCTGACTGATATGCCAGTCTAGTGCACTCTGTCTGTCCCTCAGAGGAAAAGCCTCTCCTTTTTTATTATTGAAGTGTAAATAAATGGTTTATACCATGAGGCTAAAATAAATAGTAAAGTGGAAGGGGTAGAGTGGTAAGAGGATAGGCGTCAGCAGCCTTTTTCAGAAGTAAAGTGGTTGTGCGTCTTAATCTGAGAGATGTTGGGGAGGCCTGGTGAATACCTGGATGCCCACTGATTTTGGAATCTCAAATACCATAACATTTCTTGTTACCTTTATCAGGCAAAACACTAATATTTTTCTTTGTTGCTTTCTGGAGACTTTATGAATCGGCAGCATGTTTAAAATGTATTTACTTTTATGACTAAATCATTTGTATATTACCTCTCTTTTATCTATAGAACTTTAACAAACAGAGTATTTCTGAGCTATGAAAAGAACATGAACCACAGGACAAAACATCATCAACAATTGTAACAATCATTGAATATTACTTTGCTTCCACAATACAACCGTATAATTACAAAGACCAGTATCATCAACAGTGACTCAGATTACTGTACCAACAATACGTCCTTCTTATGAGTTGCTCAACTTCTTAGGACAGAAAATCACACATAACTTACACAACATTGCTTAAAATTTTGTTGTAGACAAGTGTGTACTCAAAGAGAGCAGTTGTCTTCAGAAACTACAGTATGACATTCTTGTTCTGTTTGGACAACATAAAGGCCTGAAAAACAACATCAACGTAGAACATCATGACAAATAGAGTATTTCTTTTTTATGACTCTTCGATTCGATTCACATCAATGCCTTTTATATTCCAGACATTCCAACAAGCCTGTTTGGTGTATCACAGCATAGCCAAATGAATCTATCTCAGGGTTTTGTAGGATATAAAAAGAAGTAGAACTGCGCACCTATTTGTGAGTCACAAACAAACAACATCTATTTTGTGTCTGGAACTGTCTTTGTTTGCTGAATGATAGCCAGGTTTGAAAAGTGACTTTGTAATGATTCATACTTTCCAAAGTCTTTTTGTGATTTTGAGAAAGAAACTTAACCATGGCCAACGAAGTTTCTCTTAGGCTAAGAAGAGTCTATTGAGAAAGTTTTTCATCGGGCTGAAAGGTGGAGCAATCAATGACAAATTTTCTAACTATTTTTCTTATTCAGGTGCAAGTGGAAAATATATTTAGTACTCTGTTATAAGAAAGTTTTCAAAAAACTAAGTAGAACTAACTAATCAACAAATTCAAACAAGTGTAAACAACATGTTACAAAGACATAACTTTTTATGACCTTGATCTTTAAGAAGTCCTACAACCATGGAAGTCATGTTATTGGAGTGCTGCATTGTGTGCAGCATTATCATCAGCTTTTCACCTCAGTGATCTCAGTGTCAAAATGAGCAACATCTGTTTAAAGCCCGGAGCAGGCACCATTTGAGGCTGTACAATGTGTTTTATCTATTATTATTGTTGTCGTTGTTTTGTTATTATTATTATTATTTTCTTTTTTTTAAGAATAAAAAAGGTACAGGAAGTTAGACATCTCATTTGAAACATCATCTTTGCTCCCCTCACTGCTTG
>OMLM01014288.1:0-20042 GCA_900302695.1 Helostoma temminkii | reverse complement strand
TTTTGAGGCGTAAAATAGTCCCGTGGAAATATGTTAAATGGTCGCACAATATAAATGACCCGTGTGTGTGTGTCTGTGAAAGAGAGAGAGAGAGAGAGAGAGAGAGAGACATTGTAAAAGAAAGAGTGTTTATTTCAATGATAACTGCCCATCTCACATTCTCACATTAATGGAAAGGTGTTAAATGCCACAGGCTCTCTAACCCCCGCTAGGTGAGGCTGTCAGATGCCCATACAGTCCACACCTCCATGACTATTAAACACTGCATGACTGGGCCATGACAATGGACACTCAGAAATCTTAGCGGAACTGTCTACAAATAGGCTAAACTCTAACCTGTGTGCGTGTTATGTTTACTTGTATGCATGTGTGCATGTGTTCATTAGTAGTGGGAGGGTGGCGGGGGTGGGGTGGCAGTAGTCTACCTTTTAATTCCTCGTCCGAGTTATCTGAGCAGCTGTCCTTCTGGGCCTTCTCTTCCTTCCTGCTCTGACCATCATCTGTCTTTAAAACCTCTCTCGCTGTTTCCTGCGCCGATTTGCTGCAACTTAAAGTTGATTCTGCTGCTGATTCAACAGATGTCGCCAAGTGGGTCAGAGGGAAGCCTGAGGGGAATTGCGGGTCGTCCTGATGTGGCCTCTCTGCGTTGTACACCTGGAAACAGTCACTGGACGAGGCTGCAGTTTGGTCAGGCCGGCAGCTATTGTCCCCAAGCCGGATGTAAGTGGCCGACTCTGTTGTCTGCTTCCCCTTATTGCTGTCATCCTGATAGAGGCAACAAAACGCCTCCTCTTTGACGTTGCCTGCTGGAAACGAGCATTGTTGTAAACACTGTGCAACAGGTTGTTCGTCCCTGCTGGTTTTGGAGCCTGGGATCCATGTGGCCATTTGTGTTGACAGGTAGGGAGCATCCTGGAAGCCGCTGAGCGGCAGACCGCCCGCAGGAACCTCGTCTCTTTTGGAAAGTGAAGATGGTCCAACCTTCCCAATGTTTCTCATCACTGAGTATCCGTATTCTGCAGCTGTGTGGATGTACATTCCGGGGCTGCTGGAATAACCCTCACCCCTGAAAGAAGACGATCCTCCCATTAAAGAATCCATCAGGAAGTTACCGGGCGCTATGTTATTCGGACATGACATTTTGCATTTAGCAACAGTGATCGTTTGATACGTTCCTCTGGACGGAACTACGGGATTTCTCCAGGAGAATAAGGACAGTAAGATGCTGACATCTTTTGGAGGGGGTGCAAAAATATCAGTAACATAATTATGGATGCTAGGAGACATGTCATGTGATTTTCAGACCAATAGCGGCGTGGAAGTGGCCTTGATGCTCCAGACTGACGTGACGTCAGCCCGGTCAAGTTGGAAAATCTGGAGGTTTTTGATGGAGCAAGAGCGCCACCTAGCGACCACAAGCTGGTCAGGACAACAGGCCCACACCAGGAGGAACAAAGGACGGCTGCTTCTGCGAGGATTTTTATTGGCACCTACTACGTGGCTTTTGAAACCATTCATTCTATTTAAGTTCAGAGATTCAGTCTGGGAATTGAAATTAATGTACTCAAAGTCTAATTTCCTTTGCGTCCAAGCGTCAGTGCTGTGGACATGAAACCATGGAGGATTTGTCAAAAAAACAGTGCATTTTGTGTCTGTGCTTCTGGTTTGTTTTCAACGATTAGCTTTGTTTTTGCCATCGATTTAGCAAGGTAAGCTTTGCTGCAGGTGTGTTGTTCAAAAGTGTGTTACCTGCTACATCCTTTCTGCCTTTTACACCGAAAAAGGTAAAGCTAAAGGTGCAGACTCACTTTTAACCCCGAAATGGTCTAAAAGGAAATGTTTGCTCTTGACCTACTAAATGTAAGATTGTGCTATCATGTGAACTGCATTTAAACTGCAGTAGCACATTGTATGTATTAATTAGACTATTAGTTTGCATTTCTTTTCATATCATATTACTCAAAAATTGGACCAAAATCCGTTCCGTAGCAATGGTGCTATGTAACTATATTTGGCTAACTAATGGAAGCATACTACGCTGTTGAATTGGTTCTCTTATTGTATTGGGCTAAAAATATTAAATAGACAGTGAGAAGTGAATGGATGGCCCTGCAAGGATATTTATAAAGTATGGCGTAAAGTAAATACTATAAATAATAAATGATTCATTGCATAGCTGCCATTTTGTTATACACAACCACACAGTTATTTTCAGGATGTATCTCATGTGGTTCCAATATGTCACAGAACTGATAATTAACAGTCTTGCTGGCGTTTTTATAAATGTTCATTCTCAGACTTGATATGGATCAGAATAGATTGTATGTAACCTAGTGTGGCTCTTTCATCCGAATGATGCGGGTTTTGTATCCATGCAGTGAAAAGGTTTTTACAAAATGAGTTGATTCATCTGTATTATTTTTGTTTTGCCTTATACTGACGTTGTTAGCACTGCGTCACAGTTAGTTAATAGAAAAATCTAACTGAGAAAAGAAAGCACCTACTGTCAGAGAGAAGACTAAATGAATATAAAAATTGTTGTGACTTTGTTTTCTGAATTGAGTGTGTTGTTGTGTTAATAAGGCCCACTGTGACGTGTCATGTACTTTGTGTTGGGCATGTGTTGTTATGTGTGCTGCACTTAGTGCAGCCGCTTTAGGACATTTATGTAGCCCAGACAAAAAAATCTCAGTTGCATGAATAAACAAAAGCTAATTTATCAACTAGTGCAAATTCTGTCGCACGAATTTAATACAAAATACAATTCGAATACCATTTTAAATAAATGAATACAGCTTAAATACAGCATAAATATATTTTATATCATTGCAACAATTTCGAGTCTTTATTTATGCAACATGCTCAATACATTGCGCTTAAGGACTGCAAAAAAAAACTATGCCACATCAGCATTTTGGTTTTTACATAATTGAACTGTCTTGAAAAAATGCAAATTATGCCTGTTATTAGCATAGCAACTTACCAAAAGATCTTTGGCAAACATTCGGTGCAGCGTGTGATGCCAGGAAGTGTTTAACCAGTTTAAAATGTTCTTTTAAATCGCTAGCCACAACTATGCGTGTTTGTGTCCACTAGTTTGATTAGTGCGAGACGTGCACACGCGTCTGTGTGTTCAGTTCAGAATCATTTTCAACGGCAAGGCCAACATAGTGTATCCATGCACGTTTGTGAATATTTGTCTGTGTTTGTATACAAGCAGTCATGCTTCAAGATGAGACTGAATTTGTGTTCTTCTGTGATGCACTGCGTGTCAGTGAAATAAATGTCTTGAAGGAATCGCATCCAATGTTTTCATGGTCATTATCCTTTCCCAACATTCCTCACAGTTATGAAGAAAATGGGATCTGTGATGGCTGCAGGCCACTGATGAAAAAATCAGCTTTTGAGATGTTTGTATTATCTTGCGTAAGTTGTTTTCCTCAAAAATAATTACATCATTAGCACATATAAAAGAATTACATTTTGAAAAATTGCATTTTTCGCCCAAGAGCGGGAAGACGCTTGAATAAAAATTATCAATGTCATTATTTTCACACTATATTTCTCCCTTCTTTCAAATCATAACACTGACAGAATAAAAACTCCTTTATGACACATTCACATCCAGCCTACAGGCTACCTAAAGCTCAGTCTAGCACAAAAAGTCATGCGCATAAAAGCAAATTATGTGTTGGTAAGGGACATCGAGTTCTAAATAATGCTTACATTTTTACAAGAGATGCAGAAAATACTGTAATGCCTTAAGTCATTGCCATGGTGATTTAATCGACCTGGCATTGCAGCAGAATATGTATGAAATGATATGACAGACTTGTGAAATATGGACACAAGTGTGATATCAGTTCAAAAACAGGCAACGTAATAAAAAAAAGAGGCTGCTGTGATGTCACAGACAAACAATGTGGAACTATTTGCATGCTGATATTTGGGTTAGAAACGTGTGTGTGTGACAACCACACGAAATTATATAAACACAGTATGACTTTAAAGAGACGAGAATAAGACACGACTGCAAGAACCTTAGATTGAGGCCCACAGAGAAAATGAGCTTGGGAGCCTCAGCTTTGTGTAATATATGAGTGTTAAGAATAAAAGGGACACTGGAGGAAAGCTCTAGACATTCATCAAAACACCCAGTTTGGAGTGAAAATAGCTTAAAAATAACAGTTTCTTTTTTATTGTGGAAACTGTGTTTGTGTGTTAATTAAACTTTTAAGATTTTCCTTACAAATATAATCCGCGCTGCTCGCCAATCCACTCTGGCAACACATACACACGGACTTTAACTGTATGTGGCAACTGTATTTTACCACAGTCTTTACACTTGTCTAAACTACAGCCAGTACTTTGGCCACTAAATTGTGGCCCCACTGATTCCAAACCTGGAGGCTGTTATTATATATCAAACAAGTATGGGTGCTGAATGCTCAGGGACAGAAGGCATGGTAGCAGGTTTCCTTATTGTACTAATCAGGAGCCACTGGGGTGACACAACTAATTTGCTCCTGGCAGCCACTTTGAAATATCTTTCCAATTGGATGTGAGGAGGTTCTGCTTTGTGTCCTCGTTCTTGCTCCTGTCCACCCCGTGTGCAACTGCAAATTTATGTTGCCAGAATCATGTAAGTTCTTAATTAAAAACCAGAGTGGGTAACTGCCATCTAAGTATTACATTATTTCCACTGACGCACAAAGCAAAGACACACACCCGCCGCCATATAGAACTGAAAAGTAAGACTAAGCTCGGTGAAAACAATAAATAAATAGCAGCCTAGAAATGCGCTAATGTAAACCGAAGGATTTTGAAAGTTACTTGGTTGCAGCAAGAGCAGAAGCTCGTTTTACGACGTCGAACTGTTTTATTGCCCTATAGAACAGGATAGGTGCTGAGACGCGAGTAGTACATTGTAGTATAAAACCATTCAATAGCCCATAACCCCTTGATTAGTATTTGCAGAGGAAAAAAGCAACACCCCTACATTTATACACAATTATATGTAAAACAACTAATACATTTTAACTGCTGTCTCTTACTTTCAATGAGAAACAAAATATTTGAAAACAAATGTCCTGACAATTGAGAGCTATTTGAGATAATTTTAACAAATATACACCCACTGTGTTCTACATTTTTTATAAATGAATTTACCAAATTATAGATTTGTTAGAGCTATAAGGTGTAATTTTTATTTTCAGGAAAATGTATTAACTTATAATTACTTTATAATTCCTTAGGTCACCATACTATTTTATTTAAATTCGTAGGCCAATGGGAATAATATTATTGCTTTCAATATAAATACACATTATAGGTACAGGCAATATAAATAGAAAACGTAATTTGTTTATAGCCTAGGCATTTCCCAAAGTACACGAAATCGTGAAATCGGGGTGGTTTCAAAAGATCAGATAAAAAATAATCAAACTAGATTTTAAAAAGTAGATTTTGGGGGAGGTAAATAAATTGTCTATTTAAATTTCATAGCTCAAGGCCATCTTCTCCCCCTGGTTTGCTTCACATAAAACTCTCCGCCATTTTCCTTCACCACAACACCCAAGCGCACAAGACATTCCAGCAAAGCTACTGTCCTCTTGTCGCACAGCATACCACGAAAGAGGATGTCCTAACTAATAACAGGCTACTACTCTGATGTCACGTTGCATACATTTCAGGAAACGTTTTCAAAATTCCGTTGAGAAAACAGAACCGTTCGCAGTACCGGGAGAATCATGGCCCCCGTGTGGTTGATAGACAACATTTGCAGGAGCCTCTGCAGCGCTCTCTGTTTGTGACGTTGTGTGCTGGAGAAAACTACAAATTACCCACGTCACTGTCCCGGGGCCAAGGTTGGTGGGTGTGGCAAGAGATGGGCTACTATAGCCTTGATCTCCACTAGTCTGCATCGCCTTGCTTTCTCGAAGACTCCCTCCCTTCCTTCCTGATAACACGCTGACGAGCCACCGAATTGTGTTTAATCCTAAGAGAGACGAGGCAGGTTGTCTTTTATACATGTATGAAAAGATGTGGATCACTACAAGCAGAGCGAGCTCCTATTTTCTCTTTATATTACAATAGTTTACACCATAACCAAAAAAAAAAAAGACCAACAAGCTGAACTAAAGACTCAGTGAAGTAAAATAAACACATGCACACTGTAGTGTAAACCCCTTTGATCCACACACAGCGGCCTGAACACAGGTTACAAAGGCAACATCCAAAGGATGGTCTGAATCACACACAATCACAAACCGTCATGTCTGCACTTAAAGAACCACCCATCATGAAGCACACTGCGACAGCCACACACCAACTTGATTTTTTTTGGTTTACATAATATAAATATAGTCCTGCAGCGTACACCAACGTGTCATGCACGAAAACGTATACATTTTACAAGGACAATAAAGCGTATTTACTGGGCGTGCTAAAGATGGCAACGTTACCTGCTGTAGTTTAATGCGAGGGGTCAAAGTTGGTCTCTGTACACATTCCTTTTTCTGTTCCCACTCACTCTCATTGGCTCATTCCGTCGCTGCACACATTTCCGGGCTAAAGGGGCTCCTTGATTCCACTTTATTGCAGCGGGTTAAAGGTGAAGGCCTTGACATTATTGAAGTTCAAAGACTACATTTAATTATAAATTGTACTAAACGCACACGTGCACTCATCATGTACATATGTTTGGTGCACGAGAACAAACGCAGATAATACACATGCGTTCACAGAAGACACACACACACACACACACACACACACACACACACATTAAAAAAAATAAAGTATGCCAATTATAATTTCCTTTCCCCTAGCTATCTTCTGCCATAACTGCTAACACATGGTCCAATCAGTTAACAATTATTTATTCATAACCGATGTGTTGAAACAGGTTGAGGTTTGGTGTTAGCGCAAACAAATAGCTAATTAGCCTGTGCCATGCTATGGTGTGTGAGCTGCAAGACATTAGAATTGGACGAGACTGTCAAAATGTCACACGATTCAACTGTATTTGAAAAACTGAACTTTTGTAAAGCAAACAAAACATTTCTCAGGATTTGCTGCTGCTCTCTCATGTTCAGAGTACAAGCATGGCAGCCATGACAGCTGAATGCAGAGGGGGTCGTGGTTTTTGTTTGACGTTGCAGACACAGGCCGAGTTCACGTCGAAAACTCTTGGCAAGTTTCCCCCCTTCGGACATCCAGTCTTACTTGTTTACTATTTACTGCGGAAGTGAACGCCATTCCCCTCCGAACAGACGGTGCAATTAAGAGAAAAAAATAGCCATTTAGTGCCTCTGTCTTTATGGCAGTGTCTAGACTACAAGAGTGGCGATTCCATTTAGTGGGCACTAAAAGAGGTTATCATTGCACCGGCTTTCTCTAGGTCTACATTTCTCAGATCTGGGTTCTCTCTACGTTTAACAGGCTCGCTACAGTTCAGAGCGGTGTAACCTTAACAGCCTAAAACCCGACAAGTGTAGGCCCGTCGACACTACTCACTTTCACAGCCGCTACCAAATCAGCGAATGTGTGTATGGTTATAAACTGATTACCATAGTTTAAACATGTGCACATATATATGTATGTAGGTCATCGGTTTTAGGCTATACAAACATTTCTTTCCAAAAGGCTCTGACTCAAAGCATAAGCAGCAAACGTTGCGCCCGTCAGCAATGAATACACAGTTCATATCAATAATGGGAACTGTTACAATAGCACAAAAAGCACAAAGTCGTTAAGTGTTGCCTATACATTTGTGTTTATTTCATAGGTATTATATTAATGATACACAGGCCGACGATTTGTTCCTTCTCTCTGAAATCCAAAGCACCAATGTTTAAGCAAATAATTTAACGAGTGTTGGCATTAAAGCTGTTGTACGGGCACTGTACTGAAAAATAGCAGCAGGGGTAGGGGAAATGAAATTCAACATAAGCCTATTTACAGTCACGAATGCACATTGCATAGGCTGCTCTGTACAGGGGATATACTTTCACAGATTGGACGTCATAGTTCTCAGTGGCGAGAAAATCAGCGTGGAGAATTTCTGTAATTTGTTCATACTCTGGTCGACAAATATTAGATAATGATATGCTATATACACAGACCAGAGGGAAGGGGAAAAGCTAAACGTTGTCTGCGCAACGAGGATTCAAACTGCTACATTTTGGTATTGTTTACAAATGTGACTATATGAACAATAGAATAAACACAATGGAGAATCGTGATAAATAGGGGGACATATTCAAGAACAGCATATAAATGATTATTTTAACCATGTAGTCCTTTTTAGGGATCTGCTAGAAATTCACCGCCGCCCGTAGGGCAATAAGAGAATGGCGACTTAATCCCATGCAGGCCTATTACTCCCACTGTCCACTTTAACATTGCACTGTTGGTGATATGGGCTCCTTTAGAAAATTGTTATGCCCACGATTAAATTTCAATGAAATAAGAGTAGGCCTTAATGTCACTGACCAAGACCGTGACATTTTTCTGCTCTTGCTCACAAGAGAGGGTTTCCTGAGAAGTACTGGAGACGATCTCTGCTCAGCTTCTTCTCTTTCATTCTTCTATTCTGAAACCAAATCTTAACCTGGCGATCGGTGAGGTTTAACATTCGGGAAAGCTGGAGCCTTTTTTCTTTGTTGATGTAAACATTAAAGAAGAATTCCCGCTCCAGCTCCCGAATCTGAAACTTGGAATATGGACACCTCTTCTTCCTTGTGCGAGGAGTGCCTGAAGAAGAAATAGATTTCAAAACAAAATCAGAGTGTCACGGGAAATGGCGTTAATGTCACATGCACTACCAGCATCAACAATAAACAATAAAATGCGTGGACAGAAAGAAGCTTCAGTGCTAAAGTGGAGACAGGTTTGCCAGATGCTAAGAATTCAGTTGCATTAGCAATCATAACATTTTAGTCAACATTCATCAAGCAAAGTAGCTGAGGCTATCAGATAAACAGCCATAAAGAGTGTTAAATATCCGAATCGCTTGGAGTAAATAATATCAACTTACAGCCTCTAAGTACGTGTTTATCTGTTATAAATATACCACAACAAAAGTATTTCACCGCATTATGTGCGTCACATTCCTCTGGAGCTTCACTAACAATTTACACTATCTTTTGGCAATGACTTGAAATACATCCTTTTTGCATGGCTTGTTCAGACCTCTGTGGTCCTATAGCGTGTTATCAAACGGGTGACTGAGGAAATATTCTTTATTGTTTTCTCTGTGGAAGAGGGGCAAAGATCAGCCTCAGTTAGCCTGTATGTGCACCCTGACTGAGCTAAAGCAGTGTACATGGGTGCTAAACCCCAGCAGGATCTGTGTGCTGCAATAATAAACACTGCAGCACTTAAATCAAGTATTTTTACTCCTGCTGGTAATTCATGTTAATATATCTGCCATGCAAATCATTACATAAAATGTAAAATAAAAGCTGTATATATATAACATGTTTTTAGCCTTAAGATGCTATTGGGAAAATGACATAATGTGTAGACTTTATACAGTCTTTTTTTATATGGACGAAGAAAATACTTGATTTGCTATTACTGATTTAGTGTCTATTTTTAAAAAGAGTAAACGATAGATAGATAGATAGATAGATAGATAGATAGATAGATAGATAGATAGATAGCCTATGCATTTAACCGTAAAGTGTGTAATACTCTGCAGCATGTCTTTTGCGGGCAAGCTAAGTGCTAAAAGGAAATTCACAAGACGCCAACAGCAATGTTCTGCCCAATTGGTTTTTACTCTCGGCAGCCCAACGAGAAAATCCCTTAAAATGCCCAACGCAAGTTCATGATCAAAGTTAACATTTGTCACAATGGCTCTCTCTTAAAAATTTCACAGACTCTCACCATAGAGGCGTATGTGTATAACATCCCCCTTTTTTCAAAGCGCATTCCCATCGTAAAAATTCTTCTCGTTGCAAGAAAGAGCTTTGTAGGGTTATAATAAAATCCTTTGAATGCTTATAAAACTCCACATAAAATCTGACCGACAAAACACCGGGCTAGTCCCTTAACCTTCCCCCATTTTACAGCTTCGGTATACCTACTCGAGTGGCTGCTCTTGCTGGCGTTGCCGTCCTTGGTCGTTGCGGAGGAAGAAGTACATGAGCCTGAATTTGTGTGTTCCTCCTCATCCTCTGGGTCTTTTTCCTGCTCCGGAGCTCCGGCTACAGAGGCTGTGGACTGTTGCTGCTGCTGCTGCTGGGAGTCGCTTTCCAGCTTTCCGCCGTCGCCCTTTTGTAAACAATTGTCTGACTGATTGTCCGTGCTGCTGCAGTATGCGGTCTCAAAAAAGCGATCGAAACCCTGCGGGAGGACGTTGTTTTTCCCCACGCCGGAGTAAAAACCTGTGGAGGGGTGATTGGAGCCCGGGTGGGTGTGATGGTGATGGTGGTGGCTGTACACACTCTCGTTCTTCATAAGCATTTCTGTCATGGTGGATGGTGGAAGACAGTCCCTATGCACCAGATCCTCTCCCGAGTAGCACGATGCATAATTGCTTCTGTGGTGCCATTTACTAGCAGGGTCCAGTCCGTATGAAACTTCCCGTACCGGCTGTACTTGAGACAGATTTGTGGAATAAGGGTAGCTGATTTGCCGGGACGGGGCCTGTGGAAGAAACGAAGAGACGGCAGAAAACTCCGGGACGTAGTAGGTGCAGCTGGGGAGGTAGATGTTGGACGCGCAGCCCGTCCTGTCCCCAAACTCGGATGTCCGGTCTTTGCGCGTCTGGGAGCAGAAGTTGCCCAGATTCACCGAGTTAAACATCTTTCTCTCTCTCGTACTCAGTACTATAGATAGATGTTTTGGATACGAGCTGCAGCAGAAGGGAAAAATTTGGGAAGGCGAGATGACGCGCAATCCGTCTAAGTCGCCCCGCAGACACGTGATCGAAAGTAGATATTGTCATATATCAATTTGGAAGAGTTGGATCTGTAGGAGTGGTTGGCTTTAGGTAAGATCGAGGAGGTTCAAACGAATAATTCTCAAACACCACGGGCGTACTAGGAACACCAATAACAGATTCTTGTTTGCTGGCTTATGACAATTACAGAGTTATGTGCTGTGTATGTGTTTATGTTTATGGGCTGGTGGTAAGCTAGCTAAACAGCCACAGCTCCTTAAAACAGGCATAGCACAAACTGCAGAGTGCACTTAGTAACATGCATATCATAGTGTTATGGAATTTCACAGGTAAGGTTATAATAATTGTTGTTATTATTATTATTATTATTATCATTATTATTTTTATCATTATGTGAAACATCTTTCTATAGGACTACAGGCTTTTAATCACAGAATGAGGAATTATCACTGATAATGGGAATTTATCACTGATACTGTTGCACACACTACAAAAGCTGCATGAGGTGAACACGCTAAGCACAGTAATCGCTGGGAATGTAGAGCGAATCAAGTACAAGCCTGTTAATAGTAACCTCATGAGCACATTTATCATTTCTCTATTTACATAAAGTTTGATAAATCTCAGTAAATGACTCTTGATCTTCTACAAATCTCAGAGACTGGATTATACTTTTTCTTTTCATCCCTTTTAACCTGGTTACATAAAACCGGTGCACTCAGAGATGAGAAGGAAGCGGCACATCTATTTACCATCGTGCAACATATCACAATTCATCTGTTTCATTTGTTTTTGTGTTTTTCTGTCTTTCACCAAATTAAAAGCCTTGCTACACAGGAGCAGTGATGGCCTGTATGTATAAATATTGTGAAGTGAAGTAAAAAATAAATAAATAAATAAACAACAGTTACGAAATGCAGCATGCATGCTGACTGACTAAGCTACAGTAACCGACCCACTTTCACTGCTGCCTTTGACTTTGGATCATGACACAGTACAACTGCGTATTTCACTTCCCGGGGTTCCTGTAGGAACACTATCAGTGCAGCACTGAGATCTTGCATCTCACCCAGTGGGAAAATATATCCCAATAACATAAGCTCAAACAAAATTATCCCAATCCAAATGCTGGATATAGCATTATGAAGGTTGGAGTGGCTACACCAGCGCCAGTGGTGACAACACCATGCACAATATCCCCCCAGTGAGAGTCTCTTCCTCTGGGGAAAAAAATCAGGCTGATATGACGGAATGCAACGTCTCCTTGAACTCACCAGTTGATCGTGCTTTGGCATTCAGCTTTTTTTCCCCTACAAGCTTCAACGCAGAATACCAATTATTTTTCTTGCAAACGACTGCTTATAGAGGGCTCATACTGGGCCTGAGCAAGCATTATGAATGCATGCAACATTTCCCTCTAAAAGGAATGAAGTCCCAACTGATTTTCCGAGCTGATGTGATTATTTGTTAAAAAAGAGAAACGTTATTCGTCCTTTTATGATTTTTTGAAAATTAAATTGTAATAAAACGAATGGTTTGGAGAAATGGCGCGCCTGTGTGTTCTTTCCTGCGTCATTGTAAACTTTTAATTGTACTGCTGAGGGCCATCTCCGAACCTTTATAGACTTATACTATCACAAGGTGAAATTAATATGATGGACCATTGTTTACGATTATAGGCTACTTCCTAAATGTTGCAATGGACTCTTGAATTATTATATATTTTCCAATAACACTATCGGTCTATTACCAGCACTTATGGGACACCTGTGTTGTTTAAAAATAATAGAAAACAAAGTCAGTGTTTTTGGTGATTCCCAATAGCAAAGTGAAGAATAAGAGTCCATCGCAGGCGTGTTTTGAAAAAGGTGGCATTGGTATTAGCTTGTTTACTACCCCTGCAGACAAAAGGTTGCCTCACATGATGCATCCTGCATCCAAGTACAATGAAAGCAGACAGCTGTCCAGACACAGCACTTGAATTTGACCACTAAAATCCTCTCTACGTCCACCATAAAACTCCGAATGGCTGTAGTAACGCTAAATCCCTTTGTTCTATAGAAAACCATAAACTTTGAGAATGAGAGGAATTTGTATTTCAGCAACTAGATATTCTACAACTTAAAAAAATGTCCCTTAATTTCTCAAGACACAATTTCTCTAAACTGGGTTTAACTGTTCATATCAAATGTTGCAAATCAGACTACTGACAATATAATACAAATCTTCTCTTCAAGTCTGATATTTTGTAATACCAAAACTGTATTTTTAACATTTTTAGTCAAATTATAAAAAATTAGTCTTACTTTAACAGTGCGAAAATAAATATGCATATAAATGTATTTGTGCATCATGAAGCACACACACACTCACACAATTTTGGGAGATGAATTACCACAGTTATGGAAAAATTTGTGTAAACATACAACTCTGTGGCCTGTGTGGACACATGCTCGACACATGCTGCAGGATTAGTATTGTGCAGAGACTTAATAACAATAATGCGCACATTAAAATGTCATGGCCCGTTTTAACAATATGAAATATATAGTGCATGGTGTAATTAAAGGATAAAATGCTGCACTTGAATTTGAATTTCGGAAAACCGAAAAGCCACCATACTAATTATAAAAAGGTTTCGGTTCTGAACTGACATCAAATATGCATCCTAATGTCAAAATTACTCTGATCATATCTTCAAAATAAAAAGCTGCAAACTTTTCTTTCAGCATGCAATAATAGAACCGAGGCAGGCAGCCCAAAACAATATTGTCAAACCATTTCCTCATCCTAATGATTTCATTGATGCGTATTAGCGTGGTATAAATAAGTAATGCGGGGGTATGAATAAGTGATGTACTAATAAGATTTAAAAGTTAGGACTGCTAATCAAGACAGCTGGATATTCAAAATACGAGTTTAAAGTCTCTTTAATGCACAATAGGAATTATGACGTTTAAGTCAATGGGAAATAGTATTCCTGGTTACATTTAAGTGACTTTGTTTTTCATAATGTGGCCAAATACGACCAGTCAGCGTCCATCTCTTAGTAATATCGGCCTTCTGATGGTTCAAACACTCTATTCTCGTCAGATCATTAGTCAAAGAGTAAAGTTTACCATGTGACGACTCACCGCAGCTGATATTCTGCTAGCAGTAGGACCCAGGAAAGGTTGATTTGGCTGCACCAAATGAGCAGACTAAGCGTATGCAGATCTTATACTATCTTAGAAGGTCTCACTCAACGACAAACAATTTTCTACATGCAGGTTCCAATCTTCATGGTGATAGTCAAAATGTTTTGTTCACTACTCTGAAGCCAGGGGTGTTAGTGTGTAAACATTCGGCGCTTAAATATCACCGTTGGACAACTAACTTTACGACAGTGTCTGAGGAATTTAAGCTATGTATTGCTACCTAGAACCATAATGACTATGGTTAACCTATGTGTCACCGTCTTGTTTAAAAGAACTCCTAGTTTTAAAAAATGGCGCTCTGAGATATGGCAGGGTGTTTTAGCTCTTAATTGCAATAAATTCTATGCCAAATGATTGAACAATACTCATCACACACACAATGGGCGCAGGCCATCACAAGGCACTGCTGCACAGGCAAGGCTAAATGTGGGAAGTCTGTGTAATCATATTACTGTCCCCTCATGGCCTAGATAAGTTTAATTGGATGCAAGTCGGGCAGTTAAACTTGGCTGTGTGCACTGCGAACAGTTTGAAGCAACACTAAAGAGCCTTTTTTTTTACTAAGGTCTCAGTGAACGCACCTAGCGTGAACCGTTAGTGGTGGCAACAATAGCTTACAAGATAAGAATGTGTGTTGCTGTTACATTTAAAGCAATCTCCAGAGTGTATTTCTCTTTCAACCACTAGGACATAAAGCTTTCACAACAATGTGTTAACTTTTTTATTAGATGTATTAAATGATTTCACATCACAAGAAATCACCCACCAGTGTCTGCTGCCACTTCCTTCTATTTAGATGCTCTGGAAAAACCTGCAAGTCTTTGAGCAGAGGAGCAATAAACACTGAAAGTAAACACTGAACAAATCTATGAACAAATTGTAGATTAGCTAAAAGTAAGTCTGTGTTATATAATTTGCCATGGGTGCCCCCAGCTTCACTGTTATTAGTATTTTTTTTTAAAAACTAAACTAAAAAGTATTTTATGGGAGGAAAAAAATAAAAGTACTTGGGACTGGGGCCTGTCACATGTCAGTATATTTAAAGATATTCTTAGGCTCCGCATGTCACAGACCTCTACTAACTGCACAATTAATCTGCTAGAATATACAAAACACCTTTTAAAATCAGCGGGTCAATCAGCGTTCACAAATTATAGGCTAATAGATAAACTGTTTATTGTCAGGTTTCGGAAATTGCGCACACGACGGCTCAGAATTACGCACGGCCCGCTAATACTTACGTAAAGAATTATTTTGAAATTTTCATGAATTACCGGTAATGTGCTTAACTAGCGACAAAGACAAAATGTTAGCAAAATATTAACGCGACAAATGTGGACAAAATTTAATTAGGTACAATAATTTCACAGATTTTGTCGACGTTAGCATCCAACGTTTTTTTCCATTATTTGCTTCCGTCTTGTCTGTTGTGTTACATGTTATGCTATGAGCAAACAGGGGTTCAAACAAGCGACACAATATTTGTCACTGTAGCTCACATCACAGCAAATACAGCATGTATTGTAAATAATTATGTTAACCGAGACCAAGCGCGCACTCCTTGCTTTTTGGCTCGCGCCGGGGGTCCAAATACATTATTTTTGTTTGCAATGGCCTTGGACACCAGTGGTGAACCACTGTGTGTGTGTGGACTCAAAATAGAAGCTCTGCGCTTTCGCTACAGACTCAGATATCGTTGAAATGCTTGCTCAGACAGTTGCTAATGTTTGCTTTGCCGTCTGAGCTTCAGATTTTCCAAATTCTTTCTTCCGTTAAATACAGAGAAACTGCACGACGATAATAATCTAGGAAAATGTGTAGTCCGGGCTAAAGTGCATGTGCGCTGAACCGATACTGGACAAACTTGAACAGGTGACAGGATTTTCCATCTAAAACTGTAAAAGCTTTAAGCAGACACCGTCGAGCTGTAGAGCTCTAAGCTGCATATTTGGCCTTCAGTGACTGCGTCTGGTACTCTGGAAATGACAGCCTCCAAAATACTTAGTTTCAAGAAAACCCAGGGCAGGCACAAAGAGAGAAATCAATCTATATCTACACATCACATTGAAAACGTTATGGAGACGTTATAAAGATCACTCCAGGCGCTGCCAATTAGCGCACACATTCTTTCCAATGTTACTGTGTTGTCAAAAGACAAAATGGAAGTGTCAGTGATGCTATAAATGGTTAAACGACAATAACAAACAATTTGATCTTCCACCAGGACTCTGAGAGGAACTTGGATGTTTTAAGGCCGCAGTGAAGCCTTCAAACAGCGTATTACAGATTTCTGAACTTGCGATGCCGTTTAAAAACAATTTGATAAGAGGATACACCTCACAGACAACCCATTTCAATTCATGTCAAAATCAATATATAATAGTTCTGAAAGGAGTGAAAGAATTCTACCTATCTTATCTCTCTCACATCAACACTCTTCTCCAAAAGACTCGCTCACACCGCACTCTCACTCACGTCAGCACACAACACTCCCCCCCCCGCACATACACTTTAGTAGGAATAACATTGCTCTCTATTTCTCCAGCCAGCTTCGTACCATAAACGGCAGAGGGGTGGCGGGGGACGTAGACCACATGCCACACAAGTTCTCTGCGAAGGGCACTGTGAAGCTCACTGACCTTTGAGACGCGGAGACAGGCCGCCATAAACAGATTTAGCCAGTCTCAAAGTCAAAAGTGCTCAAGAGCAGTGAAAGACCTATTGTAAAAAGCTGCAAAGCCAAGTGAGATTTCATACTGTTTTACAATCAAATATCTTCAAGTTGTCCGCAATGACGTCAGATTTCTTCTGAGTAATAGCCTCTAATTTTCTGCGCAGGCTGAATTACACGGAATTAAAATACAGACAATGCCAATACGTGCAAAACACCACTGCGCATTTTGCAATTTTGCTTTTGAAGTGTAGGAACCTCAGGTTAAGACGCAATGTAATGTTTGAATGTTTAGTGGTGCGTTGGACGTAAAGCGCCACACGTTCTCCGTTTGTCATATGAAAAGGCAAAATAAAAAATAGAAATATTCGAATTAGGCTTCACAGAAAAGTCACACACAGCATCGACAGATAGAATCCGGTGTGAAGTTCAAGTTAAAACTGAATGTCCCGATTCCCGTTTGGCACAGTTCAAAGATCAGACTGTCATGTTCTTCAGTCCAAACAACCACATCGCTGTACACAGGAATCACCAAGCCAGCCTGCGAACACAAACCACTGTCTGTGGGATTCGCGTTGGCCTTGATGTTGTGAGTTGGTCTGACGCTTACATACATTTTATAGTTGTCAAAGTACATATGCATGAACAAATGATTGAAAAGCTGGCTGCTATTGATGTCACTTTACACTTTCCGTCATTGGTTACAAGCTAATCTACTGCAATGTTCTTTTTTTCCTTCATTTCTTGACAACTTGTGGTTAATATCCGTTTCCCTCGCCAGACCGTTTTACAGCGTATAAAACTAGAAACATAAACAATTGATACTTATTACATTATTATAATTGTTGCTGTTTAAATTTCAAACGCACATGTGGCATCTTTTATTTTTAAGCTTTAGAAAAATAACTGTAGCATAGCTGAGCTGGAAAATGTTTCTAAATAATGGAGGAGAAAGTCAGCACCGTCACGGTGCGTTTTGCATCTATTATTTTCTTCTCTCTATTTAACAAGGCAACACACGAACATAAGACATTAGTTTATCTCCTTTCATAGTCAACAGTGCGTTTGATGGACTGAAAATATTGGCGCTGTTATGAATGACGTCCTTTGGACTTGGGATCTCACTAGTGTTTCTTGGTCATCGCTTGGCAACAATTACTAGGTATAAACAGTGATTATAATTTGCATCACCTTAGTGTCAATTTGAAAATAACACCCTGCGTAATGCTTTGAGTAAACTAAATATGGAAACAGGAATGTTGTCAACACGCACAAGGGCACATCTTAAAGCAGTCAACTTTTACTTTTCCCATTATACGTAGGAATCTATTCAAATCCACTTGCTAGTACGGCGACTGGAATAAAATGTTAAAACTACAGGCAGTCATTGAATTGAAATGATTATTCAAAATGTCTTTTAATCGCAAGCGTAACTGTACATGGAGAGAATTTTTCCAAAACAAAATCAGCAGACGCCACTCATATCGACTCTTCTTATGCCCAGACGTATATTATATATTCAGAAACAACTTGAGTAGACTACATGATTTGTTTAGAATATTTGCAAAGAATAGTTTAGAAACCAGCATGTTATTATATTGTTTTTTATATCTGAAAACCGAAAGTTTGTGGCCGATTGAACTGCGCGTCCAGACAACTTGAATTTTAGTCATGTACTGCAATTATAATACAGAATTATTCATTATGTTGAAGGATATACAATGACTGCCTAACAAGGATCCTGAGATAAGGTTACCGGGCACTGAGGTTTCTGTCAGCTCCACAAATAGAATTACATTATACAACAAGTGTACTGCATAAAGGCTTTGATCAACTCAGAGCCACATGTTGTCATACTTAAAGTGAATCTTATAATTTACACGAAGACGATTATAATAGTATATGATTTAGTTTACATGTGTTTTGATCATACACGTTAACCCAGTAAGGCCATTCGGTGGTTTGGTTGCAGCAGCGGCCATTCACAGTTCACTGAAAAGGCAACATCTGATCTAAACATTGAGGCAGCAAAACAGTTACCAGTAAACTTACTCCACCTAAGAGACACTGGAAGACGTTGGCAACAAACGCATTAATGCTTGATTAGTAAGCTGATAGAACGGCACTGCACAGACCTGGATTGCTTTACACTTCCTTGCCAGTAGGGAGAGCTTTGCGGATTATGGGTTTATTATACAACCATTTATGCCGTTTGTAAAGAAACATGCCAGTTGGAAAACACTTTATTTGACCCGCCAGCGTGTGTATACATAAACTACGTTTTGGTGTGTAATTATCACGTGTAGAAATCCCTAATGTAAACCAGAAAAAAGGATGCACTTGGAGAAGCCAGTCCATGAGGATTGACTATATGGAGCACTGGGGTGTAACCCTATTACGGCTTTACAGAGCCATTGCGTGTTTAGCTGCGCCGTTATAGGCTTGTAGCATACCAGTGACATTGATTAGGTCAAACTTCAAGGAAAACACTAGTTTGAAGACTTTAGAGAAAATGTGGAAAGGACGCTAGACTTAAAACAAATGTAGTTGTTGTATACTTGGTGTAGCGTTACAGGCGTCTATAAAATATGAAAAATCTTCAATGAATATCCATCTCGTCGCCATATTGCATGTAAATCTACCTATAACCTACCTTTGTATCTTAGCGACCACAATAAAACAAGACCAAACTGTGTGGGCTAGTATTACCTATAGTTCACAGCATGTACAATTATGTGCTAACAAAACACCCTCTCAAATGCTTCCAAATGTCCCATTAATGCTCAGATCTTTATTTCACTGCAGTGGATGTATTTTTAAACTGTGTTACAGGTCACGTCTAATAAAATAATCCTACTAGTAAGCACCCAGAAATTTTAAAGCAGAGCATTCAGAGAAGCAAACTAATGACAGACTGGGGTAACACCAATAAATGTTTCAATATTCTGTTTATTGAAGATTTTACACATATACATTCATATAATTATTACTTTTACAAGACAACGTGGCAATCCTTACAAGCGCAAAGAAGGGAATGCAGTGAGGGACGAAATAAACGATAACAGCTAGTCTACAACACTGGAACAGGGCTTCTTTAAATGTCATATATGGCAAATTTTCTTGCAAACCATTTCTGATATCCTTTGTTGGCTGTATGATATAATAGGCCTATATATCCAACCCTTACAACCACATATAGGCTATATGGAATGCAATTTTGTACAAGACGATCAAAAACATAAAACACTATTACATAGCGATA
>OMLM01014287.1:6485-25488 GCA_900302695.1 Helostoma temminkii | reverse complement strand
ATAACTAGTGATTTTAGATCTGAGCAGCTGTGAAGGTTAAAGGTTGGAGACTCTACTGCTTTCACACACACACACACACACACACACAGTCTCTCTTTTGTTCATTTTTCTTTTACGTGTCATTAACTTTTCATATCTCCGTCCTTTTTGTTCTGTCTTTTGCTCAAATGGTGCCACCCCACACACACACACACACACACACACACTCATTGAAGACTTTGGGATTTAATTGCCCGTAGACAATTTGGCTTCGCTGGAAGTGACAAATTAAAACAGTAAATCATATTTAAAGATGCCTGAAGACACACACACACACAGACAAAGGAGGGACGACATCAGTGCGACTGAATTAGCTTCATAGCTTCATGTCGTCACCTATTCAGCTCAGCTCAGTTGTAACGTTGTGTTGATGATATTTTCATGATTATTCTCTTCTTCTTTTTTAATCACGAAGGAGTTTGTGTTTCTCTGAGCATCTTCGCTGTTCAACTCATGACTGGAAAACCTGTCAGTGACTGAGAATTTATGGATTTATAACTTTTATACTTCCTCAAGTCCAAAAACAACATAATTCATAATGTTTGGGTGGAGCTGGTGCGTCAGTCTGAAGCATGAGTGTGTTATTTACAGTGTGTGCAGATACTGCAGCTCTCTCTCTCCTCACCTCTTCCATCTGCATCGTAGCAACATATTTTCAGATAAATGCAAATGAAGTCAGAAATATCATCTTTAAACCACTGATCAGTCAGGCGTCTGCAGAAACATCTCATGCAACTCATCTGCTGGTTCAAAGATTAGAAACCATCATGTCTTCCACCAAAAATATTCATAGAGTTACATCTGAACAAAAGCTAAACTTCAGTAGAATCAAACTCAATCCTGAACGTATAGTGTAACTCCTAGTAAATGTATATAACTAAAATAAATATAAGGATTATTCCAGTAAAGTATAAATATCTCAAAGTTCCTGGTTAGTTTCCACCACTGAGAGCATCCCCAAACCAATGTATAATAAAAAGAGTGGACAGCTGATGGATGTTAATGAGAGAAGAGCTGATGATGTGTTGTGCAGCAGTTTTTAATCACCTTTCTTCCTCCTGGGAACGAGCAGGTAAATGAGTCTGCTGTTCACTGAGGACGCTGGATAAACGGCACCGAGCAGAGACACTTGAGAGCAAAGCTTCGATTCACACGCAGCTCATTAACTGTGACTCCGATCCACCCACAGTGAGGAAGCTGGAGGCGGCTGGTCTTTGAAATCTGGAAATGAATTTACGGTTTATCGCAGCTGATGTGCGTTAGAGAGCGAGCGTCGCAGCGAGATTCTCCCCGGTTAGGTGATAAGGACTGTTCGGTGGGAGTCAGGTCACCGCTCCTTCTCCTGTTCATGCTCCATCCTCATTCCTGGAAATTAATTTATGCTAATCTCCACCCAGGCCGCGAATCCATCGACAGACTGAGTTTCCCCCGCACAAGGTCGCACACAGGCTGAGGCAGAGAACAGGCCTACAATAAGCACACACACTGTGCACACACTGACAATGAGGAGTGTAGATGGAGCAAAGGAAGAGGAACAAGAGGAGGAGGCAGAAAAGTTGACCTAGAAACCTCCTCGTCTCCTCGAGGGCTGAGCGAGTAGCATCACAGAGGAAGTGGCTTCTTCTCTGGTAGTAAACACTCTGATCCCATCAGGGTTTTAGCATCAGTGCGTCTCCTTCACTGCCTAAACAACCCGGAATCTGGATCACCTGGTCCTGATACTGATACTGGTGAACCAGTGGACCAGCACAAGGACCAGTACAGATCAGATCGATGCCAGCAGTGTAAATCAGACATTTCTGAGTCTATTTCAGGCCACAGTGAATATAACCTGATGTTTGAATCTAGATTTATAACCATCTCTGTCTCTGTCTTGTCTCTCAGCTAAAACCCAGTAGATCAGTGGTTTCCAACGTGGAAACAACACAGCAACAAACTTCAGCTACACAAATAAAGTTCTCATTTAGTTTTGTGGGACTTTGAAAAATGTTGGAGCAAGTTTCCACTGAAATAATGAGTTTGGATCTGTTAAAGACCCCCTACCCCTTAGACTGGGGCAGAAAGGCAAATGGGTGAGGATTTACCTCCTTGTTCACACAGTTCTCATGTTACTTTCTCCTTCCTTGGAGGGTTTTCCACAAGATTTTGGAGTGTGGTAATTCAGGCACTGATGCTGGGCTCACAGTCTCTGTTCCAGCTCATCCCAAAGGTGCTTGATGAGGCTGAGGTCGGGCTCTGTGCGGGCCAGTCAGGTTCTTCTACCAAACTCACGTCTATCTTTTAAAGCAAATCATTGTCCACCGTGTCTCTGTGTGCTGAAGAATTCAGGTTGTCCTTCACTAGAGATGTGTGGCCAAATACTTTAGTCCATATAGTGTGTTTTACTGTGACGTCTTTGTTGGGGACACATCAGGCAGACAAGCATCTACCCATGTGAGAACGACTCGTTTCCATGAGAGCAGGGGTCTGTGATGGGACAGCGACAGTGAAAGTGTGAACAGGTATTTCCAGTGAACGCAGGTGAAAACGAGGAGAGCAGCGTTGACGTTTTTAGTGTCGCCTCTGACGTCCCTTAATATTAAGTCAAGTCTCAGCACAGAAGCGTCAAAATGAAGCTGCACTGTGATTTTATTCTCTTCAGTTTTACCATGTAATGACTGAACAATATGATCCATCATGTTTTTAAAATGTTTTGTTAGGAGAAGGTTACTGTACCAACGGTAAAAGACAGATGTCTACAACACGTGAACAGGTCACTTCAACACTTTGACACTTTTCAGCACAACACAACATTTAAAAGTGAAAAACATCAGCGAGCACTACGAATGAAAACTAAACTAATGGACGAAACAAACAGGGAGTGAATGAACGTGACTGATAAGACAAAATGAGCAGACCAATACCTTTCCTCCTTGCTGCAGTTAGCGTTTGTGATATCCAAGCTTTTACTGAAAACTGATTTGCTAAAAAGGGCAGACAGAAAATCAAGAGACAGACAGAAAGGCAGTCACATAAGGGGAATCCTACCGTAGAGCGTGCAGCAGTCAAAGAGCAAGCAAACGAAATCTGGTAATAAATTTAGCACAGTCACCATGAAACACAGGAGCAACACAAAAACTGACACATGCTCAGATTTAGAAATCAGAAGACAAGAAGCAGGAGGATCATTCATTCACGGATCATGCTGGAGTCAGTGGGACATTCACCACGCTTTGTTATCACGTCTGAGAACACGCTCTAGTGTTCGGCTTTATTAGCTCTGCTGAATCAGAGAGCAGAGAAACGCTGAACAGTGTAGCAGTGACAAATCAGTAGCCTGCTCCACCAGCCCCGTGTCGAAGAAGAAGAATCCCAGCGAAGCGCTCAGATAATCAGGAGGCTCGATGTTTCTACATCTTGTGATGAAGCGGTCGTTTTCTTTTTAATCCGAACTGAGATGAATGATTTCGCACACGAGTTTCAAGAAAACCTGAACATTTGCAAACTATGACACAGCAGAGAACAAGTGTCTGAGGGAACTAGAGGAAGCTACAGCGAATTAGTTTGTGGTCCGATACAGTTACACTGTCAAAGGTTTAATCTCTATATTCAGTCAATATAACTTCAGGCTGATCAGGTAACGATCTGCAGACACCAGCAGATCTTCTTCCATCATCTCTGTCTGTGTGCTGATTATTTTCTGCCTCACTGAACCTCTCTAATAAAACCACCTGATGTGTCTGAGCCTAAGCTCCACATTAGACCAAGCTGCACTCACTGATGATGATGATGGTATGATTCCTGCTCTTCACCTTTAGTAGAAACTGTATGAGAGCCATGTTTTATTATCACAGTTTGAATTGAAGAATGATCAGTAGGATACAGACACACTAAATTTAGAAATGTAAATGCTTTTTATTTGGGTTTCTAAGGTTTAGTCCCACAGTCTGATTTTATTGGTCGAAGCATGTTTCTAACTCTGGTTTTGGTTCTGTAGCTTTTGTCTGGGTCGTATCCCAACAACACACACTTCACTTGTGCACTAACTGGCCGAACACATTTCCGGTTTCCAGTTTCTTGTCCGCCATGCTCCATGCACACGTTACACACACACGACGCACAAACCCCAGAGTCCTGCTCATGCATTTCAGCAGTCGTCGTTACGATTTCCACCAGAGCCAAGAGCGACTGTTTGACTGTGGTGTGTAAGACAAGAGGCTTTGTCGCGTCTCTTAAGGAAACAACTGGACGTCCTGAACTGACAGAGAAGGACTGAAGCTTCATGTATTTGACCACAGTTCAGTGAAGGAGGATTTACAGCTGTGAGTGTGAGCTGCATGTGGCGGGGACCAGCTGAACTGGGATTAAATACATTATTTATCACAACTGATAACAATAATCAACAATCAACATCTCTCAGACTGAACTGTGTGTGTCTCATGCTCATGAACACTCCTGCAGACCTCTCACCTCTGACCGTGGGTCGCCATGTCGATGGCCCGTCGGACCGGTACGGGAGACCCTCCCTCCGTGACGCTCAGCACCTCCATGGACTTCCTCTCGGGCCTCCGCTTACCGTGACGACTCAGCATGGGCGAGTCCACACGCTTCCTGGGAGGGTCTGCTGAGCGCGGTCGGGACGGGGACATGGTTCAGAGTTCAGAAGCACACAGACAGAAAATAAGAAAGAACAGTTAAAGAAAAGCCGTGAATTCATTTAATTTGGAGTTTGAGCCCAGAAATGCTGACGTACTGTTACACTAGAAATCATTCGGCTTCAAGCCGTATTGACCTGTGTGTCTGCTGGACTGGATTCCCTGCACTGTGCTTCTCTAACATCTGAAGAGGTGAGCAGCCTGTGATCTGTTGCTCAGTCACTCTGAGCTTCACTCAGTGATTTCAGCTGCACTGAAGCTTAAGGTTAAGTTTATGTGCTGGGATGGTTTTGGGTTAGAGTGAGAGCGGTGTGACCTGCTACTCTGCTTCCCTCGGTGGGACTCATGTCATAGATGTTGCTGTTTCATCGCACGCATCAGACGAGTTCGCGGCCGTTAACCAGATCTCTGAGCTCAGATCTGTGGCTGCAGCTGCAGCAGGAGAAGCCGGTGAACATGCAGACTGCTCATCAGGTTCAGTCGCTGTTAAACACAGCTGAAGGCCGGACCCTAAGCCTCATCCTAACCCTGACCAAAACCTAATTCTAACCCTAAAAAAACCACAGTCTTAACCAAAACAAAATCTCTCTCTCTGTTGTTGTTCTTCGTGCGGTTCAGCTGGACTGGCCTACCGATCTCATTTCTTGGCGGCAGGTTCTGGTCCTCATGGCTCGGATATCTCTCCTTACGGTCCAGAAGAAGGAAGTAGATCATCTTTTCCTGGTTGTCGCTGGAGAGAGACGACAGGTTGGTTTAGATGCTACATCACCATCACATCAGGTGGAAGAATTCATCAAACTTCAATCTGTGTGTCGCCTTCTTAAAATTCTCTGAGTCTTCATCCCTCTCTCTACCACTTTAACCTCCTCCTCCTCCTCCTCCTCCTCACTCACTCCTCAGACAGCAGGTCTTTGGTCAGTTTGTCCTTGTCCCTGAAGCAGCCCAGAGAGTGCATGCTCTCCAGGACGTCGGGGTCGATCTCCTCAGCCGAAGCCAGCGTCCTGATGGCCACCTTCCTGGGCACCGGCTGCTCGGGCTCGGGCTCGTTCTTTCCAGCTCTGCAACAAAACACGAGCAATTAAGTAAGTTATTAGTTTTAAAATTAGCGTTTTAAGGCAAATGTACAGACACATTAAGATTTAAGTGCTATTAGCTGCAGCAGTAAAGTGTTTTCCTCATTTAAACCACGGCAGGATGGAAAGCTCAGACCTGAACAGAGGCGTGTGCTGCTCCAGACAAACTAATGATGAATTATACAGGGATCACCTGACTGATCATACACAACAGAAAAAGTATTGTCCATAGTTTTTCTTTATTTTCTGTGAACACTGAATGATTCGTCATCTCAAACTCTGCCAAAGTGATGAAAGTGATTCTGGGCGATTCGAGCACTTCTGCATTTAGTCGTTTGGTAAAAAAGACAATTACCACATTTTTCATGAGGAACCAACATGTCACCCTTCGCACTGATGTGTTTTTAATAGTTTTCCTACAAAATGAAATAAACTAGATTCACATTTGTTCCAGTCGTGTCAACAATATAAAGAAGGTGGTGCAGTGGTTAGCACTGTCGCCTCACTTATCATTATATTAGTATCACATATCATATTTGTGTTTTTCTTTGACAATCGTATTGATGTTTCTGTTTTACTGTGCCAGAGTCTAGGCTAACATGCTACTGTCAGTGCTTCAGCTACATCACGTGTTTCTGATGTTACTGTGTGTGTGTGTGTGTGTGTGTGTGTTATTTGTTGTTTTTTTACAGTTTACAGACAAAACCAAAAAACTACAACCTGAACCGCAGAAACCAGGAGGCAGAGGCCTCCCTCGGTCAGTGCTGAGTGCTAAGCGACATCCTGAGTGTAATTTCAAATCAATCACAGAATTCAGCTTTTTGAAACAGAAATAGGAAATCCATTAGAGGTGAGTCCATTAGGAGCTGACTAATGGACCTGCTTCTTCCATCAGAGATCTCAAAAACTTCCTATGATGACTAAACCATTATTCTGCATTTCCTGCTGCTTTTTGTGGGCACGTGCACAGGTACACAACATAAAGAGAGAGGAGATACTTACAGGTACCATGTGTGTTTCTGGATCTGCTCTAACTGTGAGGAAAGAGGAAACGAACATTAGTGAATCTTTCGTTTGTAAATGGCAGAAATGAGAATTAGATTTTAAACATTTCTGAATGAGCAGGGTGCTGTGGCAGGAGGTCCTGCACTGTTTAGGCCAGTAACTTCAAATGAAACTAGATTTAGATTTAGGGCAAACACACGTGGATCCATTACAACCAGGACCTTTACTGCCCAATGATGAGACTCTATAGAAACACACACCACTTCTTGGTCTCTGCTCCATGTTCATTTTTACTGAGTGTTCAGACTGTGGTCACAGAGCCACATATGAAAGTGGACCAGGTGTGGTTTGTTCATCCTGCAGAGAAAAATCTGACCTGAGCCTTCGGGAACATAAAAGCTACATGTGATGTGAAGAACTTCTTAAGAAGTGTTCAAGTATATTTCCCAAGTATACTTCTTGTAGTACATATACTAATTAAACTGTACTCATAAGTATACTTTTCTGTACTTCTTGGGACTGAAATAGACACTTTTTAGTTTATAAAAGTAAACTTCAATAACTTTATGCATACAGTTAGTAAGGCATTATTGCCTAACTAAACTACTGAAAGGCATGCTGGGTATTTCTATATACTTGTCAGTATATTTAAGTAGTATAGGCCAAGTATACTTAGACTTATATACTCTATATACTTTATATATATATAAATACTATATACTTACTATATACTATACTATATACTTGTCAGTTTACAGCAGGCATACCTAAATACTACTTTGTCTAGTTAACTGATAAGTACATAAAAGGAAACTGAAAGTATACTTGCATATTTTTAGTGTAAAAGAAGTATACTGATAGTTTACTGGAATATTTGTTGTGAGTGTTTAAGTCTAGATTTAAACACGAAGCTACATCGTCCTCTTTAGAAATATTTCAGCTACTTGCTGAAACGTAGAGAAACAGGATTATTAGGAAGGTCGGATCTGATGAAGGGAAAAATCCAGTAAATCCAGGATCTAAAGGAAATAAGACTTTCACCTCCTGGTTAAATGTGGGAGCAGAGATGAACATGTTAAACTACTGGATGCTCCTAAAACTCCACAGATATTCTCAGCAGCGATGGAGCTGCAGCCACTGTCAGGTGAGGTGTGTGTGTGCAGGAGCTTACTGTGAGCCTTTTGTTGGGGTCCACTTCAATCATGCCGCGCAGGAGGTTCTGACAGTCTGGAGGGATGAAGTGGGGCATGTGGAAAACTCCCAGCTTCACCTTCTCCAAAAGATTCCTCAGGTTGTCGTCGTCGAAAGGCAGAGCGCCCTGCAGACCAGGAGAGGAGGTCACACGTCATCACAGTGCAGTTAATGACAGTTCTGTTATCTTATACATGAATCTTATACATCAACCAACACAATCATGGTGACAAACATACAGAATCAGACCAGTTATTCAGAATTATTAACATGATTTATTTCAGTTGGACTTGAAAACAGTCCTGCCAGGCCCACTTAAGCTGTGCACTGAGAGCTGACCTCTTCACCTCCATCCTCTGAGCCTGAACCGTTAAAGAACCTCAATGTTCCTCATCCAGCAGAGCCACAGTCCCTGCTGCTGCTTCTAACCGTTTTTAATCCCACTAACTACAGACACAACACGTCTGGGACAGATTATAAGAAGTATGAGCACCTACAAAAACACCAGGGAGTTGCTCATGGACACTTGGGTTCATGCAGTAGCAACTGGTCTGTACTTGCTTGATGTGACAGCACAAGTTTCCTCACACCGGGTTCTGCTGAGGTTTGGTTCATAACCGATCTAAACGTTTGAAGCATGAAGCTTCTCTGAACATTTTCATATTTTCTGTTTACAAAAGGAGGATTTTTCTGGTGAAGCCTCTGAAGGAGAACAGTTTGATCAGTCCGCAGCAAAGTTTGTATAGTTTTATTATAGTCGTCATGGAGCTACGTGTTGGTATAATGGGAATTTCTGCTGATGGCAGCTGCAGAAATTCAGCATCCACTGAGGAACTGTCAGTGACAGTGAGGGTACAGGGGAGAGCATGATAACTCTGAGGAGATATAGAAGACAATCTCTGCAGCGTGCTCTAGGTCCAGACCAGGCCTCCTAACAGTAACAGAAATACCACCAAAACCACCTCAACTGTCCATAACACGAAGGAGCAGCAGCTCTGAGGTTCTCTCTCAACCTCTCGAATGTCTCGCTGGAAAAACCCGTCACGTTAGGAGGCTATAAAACCAACACAAGCATCAAGTGGCTCTTTCGCCCCTACACGCAACACGCTGACATCCTCCTGCTGTCATGTAAACGACCTGTCAGGTGGTGGCTAAGAGAAAACGTGGACTCTGACACACAGGAGAACTGGAGGCAGTGTGTGAGCGATATCAGTCATCAGAGTCGCTGATGATGAAGCAGTTTGTGCCGCAGATGGACGCCGCTGCCTCTGCTCTCCAGCTGGGGAGCGCGCTCAGTGACGTGATGACCGATTCTGCTTCTCCTCTCTGAAAACGAGCAGCACAGAGCCAGATGGCCGCTGACACCGTGTGGGTAATCAGAACCACACAAGTGGAGAGATTTATCTTCACGTGATGACTGCGTTGTGCGCTCCGTCTTCATCAAGAGACGGGCGAGCGTGTGCACACAGGACACAAACAAACACGTCATTTTCTTGGCTGCTCACTTGTCACTGTCACATTACTGAGCTGCTGCTATGAAAAGCTTTTGTTGTGAAACGTGCATTTTAATGTGAGTGTGTGTACTACAGAGCACAGCAGCCTCACGTCTCTGACTCACTCACTCACAACAGACTCGTGAAAATAAAAATATGAAACCAATATTTAAACTCCACAGCACTGGAAGATCCGTGTTCCCAAGTCGCCGTCCGACCTTCCAGATTGTCTGGAAGTGTTTTCTGATCCAGTGAACAGGTTACAGTTTGTCAGTTTGTCAGCAGCTGCTGTGCCAAACTGGATTCAAACTGGATTCAAACTGGTTCTTCTGTTTTCTCAACTGTGGCTTTTATGCTGAAGGGTCACAGCACAGGTTGAGGAGGTGACCACTGACCAAGAGACTGTGAGTGACGTCTGACAGTTACAGAGGCGTCCTGTGATGAACTGAAGCCTCGGACTAGTGGAAGCATGAACCTGGTGCTGGCAGTACATGACCAGAATGTGCAGCATTCATCCCTGAGACACACGAACAACCATCCAGACCCTTCCGTCTGCAGCAGCAGGTCGACTCTGTGGAGTCAAGCTGAACCTACATAAACCCAGTTTAAATGTCAGAACTGTGTGGAAACTGATTCAGCTCTTTCGGTTCATGCTTCTAACTGACAGATCGCCTCATTATGATTATTTGGATGATAAATGTTCCTCACACACAGGGCACATTAAAGAGCAGATGTGCAGACTGACCTTCACCACATTCACATGCTAACCTCTTATTCCCAGGTCATTTATTACCTGTCCACCTTTCTCTTTATTTGGCTTCTCTGCAGAGACTCCACAGATAAATTCATTCATTCAGCATAAAAATCTGCCGCAGGTACAAACTAAATCAGCTTCTCCTCCTGCAACACTGCATCAACCAGGAGACCGAAGAGGACAGCACATTTTGTACAAACAGACTCCTGCACTCGCAGAAGAAAGTGTGACAGAGCAATCAGTGCACTGGTGTCCTGCAGCTGTGTGTGTGTGAACGTTTCAAATCAAATCCCGTCTCTCAAACACACCTTCCTGTTCAGAGTAAAGTCAGTTTAGTGGATGCTTTCATTTTAAGCAGGCTGTTCTGGTGCAGCAGCCATCACTCACCACTAAAAGTGCAAACAGGATGACGCCACAGCTCCACGCGTCTGCTTTCCTGCCGTCGTACTTCTCCCCCTGGTAAAGACAGAGGAGACACAGACAGAGATGAGACTCCAGTGACGACGTCCACGGCTGCTCTGAGCCTCGGCACCTTTCTGAGTGGAGAAACGCACCCATATATGGAAGTTCCTGCAGTGTAACATCAGCAGTTTGTGCTGCTGACTGCACTGCAGGAGCTATTTTAAGATGAAATGTTTGAATGTTCATTTTCTGGTGCACCCGGCCTGCCTCCTCTGCTGCTGTCACTTAGTCATTTCCAGGTTTTCCCAAAATATCTCACAAATGCAGAAGCAGATTTGGGTAAAGACCAGAGGGGATGTAGGGGATGTCAGGGAGCTGATGAATGGTTCCTAAAGATACAGTGTCCTCCTTCACTTTTTCCACAACACATTCAGGTAAATTCAATTTGAAAAACCTAATGTTGAGCGACTACGTGTAAACAAGGAGAAGCGGATTTAAATTAATTTCAGCTTCATTGTCTGATACAACATCTCTGCTGTTACAGAAATAAATACTGGAAATGATTTGGTGAAAGATGAAGGATGGTGAAGTCCTCATATGCATAAACGTTCATGTTGACTGGCAAAGTTAAAACCACAACAGCAACGTGCAAATCATCCCAGGAGATGGAAGAGAAATGAAGGAGGAGTGACGTAAGAGCCACTGTGGCTGCAGCTGCTGTACAAAAGAAGGAAGCAGAAAGGACGAGCACTTACCCTGATAACCTCCGGGCAGGCGTAGTGAGGAGATCTGGAAGAGAAGCAGAGAGGTGGTTATGCTGGTAACAAAGCTGCACCAACACACAGAGGAAGAAGAGGCACAGAACAAAAGCCTTCGCTCAGAAAGACGAGAGTGAATATTACATAACATGAAACGGCCTCAGTCCATAAAACACAACAGCATCTGAAACAACACGTCTCTGTGCAGTAATACTCTGCTACATTTACTGCAACACTACTTCAAAACCATTTACAGGTATTTTACATTTTATGATTTCATGCTACTTCATCAGTAAAACTAAAACTACTGTACTCACATAGTATAAGTACAGAAAAGTACAATTTCAGATACTTCAGTATTTCCACTTTATATTTCTTTACACTGTACTCTTACTACTACAGTATATATATATATAACACTATACGTCTTTTACTTCATACTGTTATATATCCTTTAACTCATGTTGTACTTTAACACTAATACTGTTTACTACACTGTGACAGTGATACTTCTTCCACCAGTGCTACTATAAAGTATATGAAGTACTTCAACTAGCTGTAAGATTAAAATGATACTTTTTACAGCACTTAGTACTTCTATGTACTTGTACTTGTACTTGTAATTAAGTATTTGTACTTTGTGTTTTACTCACATAATAATAATGAATACAGTACAATATACAGTTTCACTGATTTGAACAGTCTGCACTACATGTACTACACTAACAAATATTTATACACATGCGTGTTTTGCTGGGACGAGCAGATTCCTCCGATCCTCTGAATAAGCAAACGATCAGAAGGAGCGAAGCAGAAAGCTCAGCTTCTCCTCACAGCGCTTCAGCGAAGCTGAGTAAACACTCGCTCCATCACTGCCAGCGCCGTCTTAATAATGCTAATATATGTAAAACCAGCCGACTGAACAACTCAAACACAGTCGGGTTAAAATACACTAACTGCAATCTAATAACACCACAGCACAATTCACGCTTCCTGTTTGAGGCCACTCGTCCACGATCCTCCCTGAGTGACATTTAATTAATGCCATTAGTGTCACATGCAGCAGAGGAGCCATCGACTTGCTACTCAAGCTAGTTATTTCCAGGATCCATCGTAAAAAGTGTCTTCATTAATCCGGCAGATCCTGACATGGACACAGCTCCTGATCATCACCAGAGACTCAGTGTGTCTACACACAGAACCTCCCTCCTCATTTACTGCACCCGCTGAGTTTGGTTTAAATGTGTGTGGAGTCGACTATGTGTTCAGGTGTCTGGTGTCTTCACCACAAAACCCAGAGTAAAGGTCCTGGGACTCACCCACAGCTGGTCTCCAGGAGACTGTCCCCGACCTGCAGAGACGCCATGCCAAAGTCTGCTATCCTGATGTTGTTCTTCTCGTCTAACAACAAGTTCTCAGGCTTCAAATCTCTGTGGCTGAAATGAAGAAGAAGATGAAGAGATCGTTTTTATTCACACTTGCTGTTGGTGTGTGGACTGTGTGTGTGTGTGTGTGTGTGTGTGTGTGTGTGTTTAGTCCTTTCTTGTCCAGGTCACATGATACAGTTGGTTTTATATTTATCTATGCAGAGAAAGGTGCAGACTGACGTCCACTGGCAGAGCAGTTCATGTACAGAACTCGATCATCACCTTAAATCTCACTGATGAACTGATTAGATTTTGGTGGGTCAAAGGTTAAAGGTCGAGGTCGTAGTGACCTCTCCCTCATTCTATCGTTGTTTACGTGTAAAGGTTTACACACATGAATAAATGGAGTCACTGTAAGAAGCTAAAATATTTCCTATAAAAGGTAAACACAGTGGATCAGTTGGTAGAGTGGCCATGTTGGACCTCAGGGTCACTAGTTCAACTCTAGAATTTTACACATGGGTTTTTCTGAAGTGTATCTATCAGGTCAAACTGGAGCACGATGCATCCTGCGAGCATTTTTCAGATTCACTTGTTTTACTGATTCAACCCAGGAGTAAAGAAGATCGAACTTAGCGTCAGATTTACTTTTTATTTTTATTTTTTGAATGAATGAGGGCATGAAACCAGCAGGTTAGATGCTCGTGCATCTCCCTGTTTCCTGCAGAAAAACAGCAAAGTGCAGAATAAATCTCATCCTTCAAAGCCAAACACTTGATATTTATTGCTGAGAGTCAGAGGCTGAACGTCTTTGATGTGCAATTGCTCTTAGATACACAGAGCTGCAGTCGACACGGAAAAACTAAAGGTGCTGCCAGAGATGAAACAGGATCAAGAGGAGCTGGAGCCTCTAAAGTCGCCCCCGGCTACAGCTGATGAGGAGAGAGGCTGAAGAGGAGACGAGTGGAAGGAAGTCTGTTGTTCGCTCATCAAAACAGAGCAAACACTTTGAGGAATAGGATTCATATAGGATTCTTAGAAAACTAACCTTAAAGCAGTGAATCAGCTTCTGTACATGTTTACTGAGCCTGGAAATGACTCAGTCACACAAACGTTTCTACAAGTGACTAAATAAAATCTGATTTAAAGAACGTTGTTCATGTCTGGAGAGCGAAGAGAGAAGAGAAGATGTTTCCGTTTAACCAGTCTGATGTTGGCTAAAAGAAGATCTGATGAATCTCAGTGGGATATTTGTGCTTAAACTTTCTGACTCAAATTATTATTGTTGGAATATTTTGTTAGTTTTACTGGATCCTCAGCTGAAACACTACAGACCTGAGCTGCTGGAGTCATTAAAGCAGCAAAACACATTCCAGCAGGAGGAAACAGGAAAAACAGCATTGCACTGTTATTAATATCAACTTCTAGAGCGCGACAGACCATATGGAGTGGCTGTGGCAGAAGTCCAGCGCCGAGATGATCTGTCTGAAGAACTTTCTGGCCTCTTTCGGTGTCAAGCGGCCTTTTTTCACCAGGTAGTCGAACAGCTCCCCGCCGGACACGTGCTCTAGCACCAGGTACCTGCACAGGAAGAAGGTGGGAACAGGAAGAAAGACGCATCAGAAGCATCAGAAGCATCAGAAGCAAAGCATTAAACCTGAAAAACGCTCAAACTCCCCACATGCGATTGTATGAGAAGGTTTCACTGAAACTTTAAATGCTGCTGGTGGGAAAACAGTTATAAAAAAAGATTTGCATGTAACAGGAGCTTCTTTTTCTGATCTTATGTGTGTAGCTATAAAAACAGACAGTGTGATGTAGCACAGGACCAATAAAATAAACCAGAACGCTACTTGTGTAAATCTGCCTGAGCTATTTTTCCAGATTCATCAAATGAAATGCTCTGCTTCATTCTTCCTCCAAATGAAGCAGGTATTAATGAAATAAGTGAGTCATAAACTGCAGAGTATTAGGCTGCGACACGTCAAAGTTACCACAGTACATTGATGATGATATAAATCCCTGAGAAAATCCTCAGCCCGTGCAGGTTCCTGAGGTTCCCACCACGTTCTCCCTCTCCTCTGATCATTTATCTGGGAGACATCGCTGATCCTCGCTCTGCGTGGAGAGCAGCTCCTCCAGCAGCTCGGCTTCTCCTCTCTGATTTATTAGCAGATTAAGGGATCCGCTCGAGCGCTAACATGTCACAACCATTTAAATTGCAAACGTGTTCATGTGTGAACATTTCTGCAGCAAACTGTTTGCACCCGCGATGACCAAGCGTCCCCGTCCTCGCAACATTAACAAAACAAATTCCTGCTCGCTCAGACTGCAGCGCTTTTATGAATTATTGAACAGCGTGTTAAGCCGAGCGCAGCAGATTAATGTAGACAATAAAACACAAATATATATTTAAGCTCCATGTTGCAGGAGGCAGGTTAAAGTGAGAGGAAATAGGCATCTCACACTTTAATACAACCCCACAGCTCAGACTGTGGAGGAAAAGTTCACTCAGTATTCCCAGCATGCATTGCCTGAAAACCTTTGACAGAGTCAGACTGTAGCTTTCTGTGTTTAATGCATGTTAAATTAAGAGCTGGTCATTTCTTTTCATATTGATAAAAACAATGTTTAACAGAGATGAACCATGAGTTATTAACTGCAACGACTATCACAATGTGCCACTGTTGCTTGTTGACACAGTGATTCTCTGCATCCTAACGCAGGAGTTGCAGCAGGAACATATAAAGCATGTGAACGGCGCAGCAGTTATGTCCAGTGGAGGAGCTGCAGGAATATTGTGATGACGACAGGAGAAAACGTTTCAGCGCATCGACACTGTCTCCAAACAATCATCACATCAGTGTGATCTGTTAACGTTAACACAGATGACAGTTAGTGCTGAATTTAGTCCCGTACATCGTCTTTGCTCTGACTCTGGTACTAAACGGCAGAACTAACTATTTTATCTTCCTTTATATCGTCCACTTTAACTCAGTTTTCTCTCATTCTGAAGGCAGCGCGAGAACTTTTCTCTGAAGGGAGAAAAATGTGGCTGCTCCAGACAAGAGACAGAAACAGGATGACCAGCTCATACAGTTCACTAGGTTCACTTATTCTAGTGTCAAGTCAACACTCACGTATCCACATGAACATAACAGCACCTCCTAACGATGCAGGTCAGAATCCACTGTGTCCTTGTTTTGTGCAGAAATGTGAAGTTAATGAGGCTCCGGCTGCAGCAGAGGGACTAACGTTGCTCTAATAACACTGAGGCGTTTGATTTGTTTAACTCAGACAGCTGATGGTCCGTATTGGTTTCAGCAGAGGAGGAGAGCTGCTGGTTTCACTAACAGGAGGAAAGTAAAAGTCTCTCAGGTTCAGACTCTTTCAGGACACAGTCTGCGATCAAATGCACCTGTAGAAATAACAGATCTAGTTCATCAGCTGATACTAAAGCATCACTGCCACTGGAGAACTGGGATGTTCTGCCAGGTTCTCCCATCTCTGTGGAGAAGTTCTGGATCTTAGACTGACCTCTGGTCATTATGGTGTATTGTCAGTAGACTCATAATAAAATGTGCATCTTGTGAATGTATCATGATGAAAAATGTTCACTAGTTAATTGTATGTTGAGTCTTTAAGGACACGATGCAGATTCACACCTGGACACGTGTACTTACAGGTACTTCTTGTTTTCGTAGACGTCGTGCAGCTTTAAAACGTGCGGGTGCTCTATGAGTTTCAGGATGGCTATCTCCCGCTCCACCTGCACAGACACGAGGAGAAAAGAAGAGGAATTAAAGTTGATTATCAGTTGCTGTCTGGACGTAGAAAGAGACGTGAAACAAACACAAACACACCTGACTGCTGTCACACTGTGGCTGCTTTCACACGCTGACACTTACAAGAGGAAAACTTAAATATTTAAACTCTGGATTTGGTCACGTACAAAGCCCGACTCCAGTTTAACACAAATACATTCAGCGACCTGCAGACCTGGGGAGCCGCTGCTCATCACGGTAACTGAATATTTAGAGTTTTATCTTTGTTGTGAATGAATGATGAAGTAGTGACATTTCTCCTAGAGTAGAAAGTGTAAAAACTGCAGCACGCTTGTGAGAAATGTCATTTCTTTCATTTCCGTCCATCAGCAGGAATCCCTGCAAACATCCACCTCCTCCTTCAGTCTGTGCGCAGCTGCTGTGACTGCACTGTGTCAATATGTGATGCTGAACAGCAGGCGCGCTCTACTTTTCCAACCATCAGCATCATCATCACTCCCGGCTGTTTCTCAGCAATTAAAATAAAAGCATGACTTCAAAATAAAAGCGTACAAGGGGCAAGGATGAATCTGCCTTTCTACAGTAACTGGGGTGACCTGACTGCTTGCACCTGCTTTCTAAGCAGGGATCCGAACTAGGACAAGGTAATCAGATTACTGGGAGGTACTCTAGAGAACAGCTGTCGTTGTCTCAGGACGCTGACGAGCAAGATGAACAGCTAGAAACTACAGTGGGCAGCTGTTTCAGGACAGTGTTGTGGCACTTTGATGGACTTTATATCAACAAATCATCACTTCCTGTCATGTAACAGACTCATGTCTGCTGCAGGAGTGTCATGATGTGATACAGGTTAAAGTATTTGGACATGCAGATGCAGCCTGCAGTGGTCTCTGTATTTACTGCCAGATGACACCTCAGCAGGCTGAACCGAGTTTAGCAGCAGCTTCTCTGCAGACGTCACTTCTGGGCTCATTTAGTTTGGTGTGTTTTTGTGATTCCTGTGGATGAACAGGCAACGAGACACAATGACGCAGCTGAATCAGGATATTTTAAGCACAAAGAGCAGAATCAGAAAATGTGAATCAAACAGGCTTTTTTTTCCAGAGCTGCTTCAAATATCTGGTTGCTTGTTAGGAAGGTTCCTCACCATGAAAGCAAATATCTGATTTCTTTAAGATGATCCATCACATTCGGATCCAAAAACCAGATTTTCAACTATTTACTGTAAAAAATCATCAGCATCATTTCATTTCTGAGCCTTTAGTGAGTAGCAATAAAATGTTGGAACCACACAGCAGAGAAATGAAACCAGAGATTAGAATTACTGATGCATTAAAGTGTAAACAGCTGATTTAACCCTTTATGTCCCGACAGCTGCTTCGTTAATAATAATCAGCATTTTACGAATCATTTTGAAAATCTGAATCTGCAGAGAAGCTAAAGATGTCAGATCTAAGAAGTGGAGAAAAAAGTGACATCAAAGGGAAAAACTGCAGCAAAGTGCAAGTACTCCAACATTACTGAAGTACTGTGAGGAAATATACTATAAACATAATACAGGCTGTATAGACACTGATGTTTCTGCTGCATTAGCCACTTACTCGGTGCTGAAAATGTCAGATCAGTCTTACACATGTTGGTGCTGAGAGAATCAATGAGAGAAACAGTGCTGGAGTCAGTGGGGACCTAAACCACAGGTAATCAAACTGATCCTTTGCTGATAGAACCTATTGATTTCAGATTATCATCAGTGCCGGGCTTTAAGCTGTGGACAACACAAACTATCAGTCACCTGTCAGTCATCTCTGTCTGATGGCTCATTCTGTCCTCATGACTCTTTTTCTGCCCTTTTGTCGGCTCAAACTCTGAATCATCCTCTGGCGTCCTCGCTCCGGCACGATGTGACAGGTCTGAGAGGTCAGACGCAGCACAGAAGACACCACAAAATGAAATTTCGTTTCCATCAAAGCTGCCAGTCTTCAGAGGTCTGTGACGGTGGATGGCAGCAAATAAATAATTTTTAAAAACCCTTTAATCTTTGCAGACCACGCTGTCACACCAGCGTCTCCCTTCACTCCTTCTCCGTTCAGTTCAGCTGCTCACAAAGACCCTGAAAGACTCAATGGATGAACTTGGAGTGAATGTCAAATTTTTCATAGAAGATTAACAACACACTGGATTTAATGTGCTCACATCAAGTGACATGCAAATCGGTTGAGTTCAGTACCCTCTGTTCATTTATCTACTGTAGCTATGTGAGCATGTGTCACTGTGATGGAAACTGTCTGAACAATCACAGTAAACGCTGCACAATCCTCCACACTAACTGCAGGATTTTTCCATTTGTGAAAGAAAATCATGAGAATCTGATTAAAATCATAAAAAACATGGCCACATCTTAATCTGACACCCTCAAAGTCCTCGAGCTAAACAAAAATATAATCTGTGATAAAACGTCTGCACACTGTGACCTCCTGAAGCTCCAGTGGAACAGGAACCTTC